>JAODAL010029086.1:0-52205 GCA_025379985.1 Phyllomedusa bahiana | reverse complement strand
CCTGTTATGAAAAATCTCCCATCCATAACCTCCCCCATCATCTCGTTTAATCTCCTGATACCTCCCTCATGTAATCTCCATCCATAACCTACCCCCCATACATCTCTACCCTAATCTCCTGATATCTCCCCTCATGTAATCTCCATCCATAACCTCCCCATACATCTCTACCCTAAACTCCTGATACATTCCTCATGTAATCTTCATTCATAATCTCTACCCATAAATCTCTACCGTAATCTTCTGATACCTCGCTCATGTAATCTCCATCCATATCCTCCCCCATACCTCTCTACCCTAATCTCCTGATACCTCCCCTCGTGTAATCTCCATCCATAACCTACCCACCATACATCTCTACCCTAATCTCCTGATACCTCCCCTCATGTAATCTCCATCCATAACCTGTCCCCCCATACATCTCTACCCTAATCTCCTGATACATCCCTCATGTAATCTCCATCCATAACCTCCTACCATACATCTCTACCCTAATCTCATCATGACTCCACTCATGTAATTTCCACCCATAACCTGTTCCCCCCCCATACATCTCTACCCTAATCGCCTGATACCTCCCCTCATGTAATCTCCATTCATAGCCTGTCCCCCCATACATCTCTGCCCTAACCTCCTGAACCCTCCCTCATGTAAGCTCCAGTCATAACCTGGGCCCCCATACATCTCCACCCTAATCTCCTTTGTGAGGCAGCACGTTTTGAGTTCTTCAAGAAGGTGGAAACTTACATTTCAGCATGTAGAATACAGTGAGATTGAGCAGCCTGGAGTAGATATCAGAATGCATTTTGGGGAGCTGTATTCTGATTCCAACATTGACGGCTTGTGAGGTCATACCCACTATTGCTGCGCTGAGGAGGAACACATAGGGGGCAGCAGTGGGCCATATCTGTCAGTTGTACATGTTTCAGATTTGAGTAGTATAGCTTCATGCGTAGTGACTCTTAAGATCCTGTTAACACTGTTAACATTTTTTAACAAACCTCAGAATTCTCCTTTAACCCCTTAATGACACTGGACGATGAGGACAATGAATGTGGAACGATGTTGTGCACTGTTTTTCACTCCAGTTGGGGCCCCCTGTGGCATGATTGCCAGGTCCCAATTGGTTAACATGGCAGCTGGAAGCTTTGTGAAGGTTTATATTATAATCTAACATCACTCATCCTGTACGCTTAACACTGGAGAAGAAAAAAATTCCAAACGCCAAAATTTGCGCTTTAAAGTCATTTCAAGTCTCCTAAAAATTGGAATAAAAGTGATCAAAAATTTGCATGTACCCCAAACTGGTACCAAGAATAAAATGCTCTTCAGCCACTAAAAATTACCTTTATTCAAGTCTGTAGGCAAAAAGCTGTGCAAAAAAAGTTATTGGCACAGGAATGGGTGACGAAATTTAAAAAATTTTTGTTTTTTTTTTCATGGAACCAAATCAAAACAAAATTACAGTTTATTTTTCCGTATCGCATCGACCTGCACAACACAACGTGCAAATTTTAACCAGAGCGTGAACCCCATGAAATGCACCCTTTTGAAATTCCACCCTGCCCCCCAAAAAAAACCCCTAAACCCGTTATATAGGTGGAAAAAAAAAAAATTTATTTTCCTTAACGGGGGTTTAAAAACAAAAATGTCAAAAAAAAATATGCAAGGCCCTTTAAAGGGGGTTAATTCTTGTAGGGGAAATAAACCCGAGATTTGGGGGCCGAAATGGGGGTCTTGACGTGGAGGGGGATGTTCGGATTTTGATAAAATTAGTGAAATATAGCAGATAGCCCGGGGGTAGGGGGGTAGATTGCAGTGCTGAGAGTATGGGGAGGCGTCGTGCATTGATGGGTCCTGGGGGGGAATGTTGGTGCTTCAGGTTGGTGGAGGTTTTCATTCAGTGATGAACGGTTGTGGTGTCTTGCTTTGGGTGGAGGTCCTAATCATGTCCTTAGTCTTTTCTTCGCAAAACTGTTTTGATTTTGGCTCATCTTTAAAGAATTTCCTTTTGGGGAGGCAGTATGAAACGATCAGTCGGCCGTTGGTCGGCACTGAAAGGCTGCCCCTCACCCCTGAATCTCAGAATACGGGCGCATCATGTATTATATAGGCTGGCATGTGCAATATTTTCTTTGGCGACCTAGTGGGGTCTGTTCTGAGTGGAAACCTCTTGTTAAACCGCTCTAGGGTTTTGGGGCCCCCGACCAGCTCTTGTCGGGTGTTGGCATTTCTTATCCCCTCAGCATTTTATGTAGAGCTCTCGTGATTTTTTAAATGAGGGAGTGTAACGATAACTCAAATTAAAAACCACCTTGCCCCATTCACCCGGGACTTGAAACACTGTAAGTAAAAGAATCTGGGGGGAAAATGGCGAATTGGGACCTTTTTTTCCATTTCAAATGGATTTGCCCCCCTTTTCCCCCCATGGTTAGAAATTGAGGCAGGTTTTTTCCCCCTTGTAACAATGCTAGTCCCTGCTACTTTACTTGGGGTGTCCTCTCTTTTGCGGTATCTGGGGGTGTCCCCCCTTTTGTCCCCCATAACTGATTCTGTAGTTCTCCCCCTGTAAACAACCCGGGCACTGCTACTTTACATTGTATCAAAGGGTAAAACCCTTTTTTTGCCCAGAAAAGATGAATATAAGGTTTATATAATTAGGGGTGTACTGACTTTGTAGTAGTGTTGTGTATATATAAATAAAGGATTTTGCAGTCTTTGTCCCCGGGAAAGAAATCGGCCCGAAAAGCTTTTTTCGGTGCGTCTCTGCCCGGATGGGGGATCCACTATAGGTGGGATATAACTGCCCAAAAAATAAAGGGAAAACTAAAATCCCAGGGTCTACTCCCCGGCCTATTTTAAAACATTAGCCACCTTCCCGGAATGCTATAACTTTACCCCAAGGGGTTTGTATGCATTAGAAGGAAACCCCGGGCCCCCTGCACCTGCATATGGCCTCATTGGGGCTGAAAAATCCTTTACCTAAAGGCAGCAGGGGACCTGGGCACGGGGGGGCTGTGCCCTCCCCCAAAACCTTTTCTGACCCCCTGCCCAAAACATCAAGCTGGAGGGTTTCAGGCGCAGAGCATTCTCCACGGGTCTTTAGTCTCTGTCATGTGCTCGTGTGAACCTGTCTCATCTGTGAGGGCGCCCCCAAGGGCCCCAAAATGCCCTTTCTCCCAAAATTCTTGGTTTTTCTCTGGAAATGACAATCGCTGGGGGGTGTGGGGGTGAGCAAACCCCCAGACTTGTGGAAATGTCAGGCCTAAATACCTCCCTCATGGAGCCTGTTTCTGACGTTGTAGCAGAAAAATGAATATTAGGGGCCTGTTTGATGTTTTCTTTTGAACCCTCTGTTCCTCCCCCCAGTTTCCCTAAGGGGTTTCTCCTGTGAAAGGGCCGTTCTTGGTATCTGCTCCATGCTTTGGACACTTTGTGAAGACAAGAACCTTTTGTTTCCGGCAATTGTTTGGCTGCACTACCTAAAAACCATTGTGAGTTGTAAAACAGGGCCCTTCTTTGCAAACCTCGGGTGGTGAGACCCAAGGAAAAACAAAAAGAAAACCAAAACAACAGCTTTAAACCCATGAAAAACAGAAAAAATGTTTGTGGTCAAAAACCCCCAAAACCCAATGCTTTTTTAGGGGTTGTCTTGTTTAATTTTTCCCTATCTTTTATATGTTGTCTGCTCCATTTTTTCCCAAAGCAGGAAAATGGATTCATAATTGGAGTTGTTTTTTACTCGCAGATTTTTTTCATGAAGTGGGTTTGGATTGGAGCTACTTTTATTTTTTAAGTTTTTCCCTTTTTTTTGTGAGCGTGTATTTTATAAAAAATAGGGGGTGTTTATAGGTGTAAATCTTGCTCTCAATCCTCCTATCTTCTTGGTTCCTCAGGTCCAGGACTTAACAGCTAAAGACAAGGGCCCCTTTTTTATAAATGACCCCCCAAAGGGGTTGGGCATGGACAGGACCCTCGGGGCCCCCGGTTATTAGACCTAAACCCGGAGATCAAACTTGGTAACGGGAAAGAGGTGGAGTCTCACATGCCCTCGTTTCTTCCCCTCTGTCAAAAAAAGGGGAAGGGGGGGAAAAAAGGTTTGGGGGGGGGGTTCTTGAATCTATGTAGGTGGATCGGTTTTCCCCTCATCACGGTTTAAAAGTAGTGAAAAAAGTCTTTCTGGTGGTGTGGGGCCCCCCGTGTGTCGGGGAAAGGGAGCATTTCCCCGGGCCCCGACCCTCCACCTCATTAATTGATAAAAGACCCTTAGACCTGCCCAACCAGATCACTAAGCTGTTGAGGGGGGGAAGGGAATGTTTGGGGTTTTATTTTGGTAACACCACTGGGGGTGTGGGGGGATAAATGGATAGGTGAGGGGAAAATGCTGGGGGAAAAATTTTTACATAACACGGGGATGATGGGTCTGGTGATGGGGAGGTGGGGAAATTGCGGGAAAAACATTATACAAAAAGGAGGGGGAGGGGTTTGGATGATAAAAGGTGGGGGGGATGCTGGTACATTATACAAAAACACAGGGGTTGTTGGGTCTGGATGATGATGGGGAGGTGGGGGGAAAATGCTGGTACTTTATACAAAAAAACAGGGGGATAAAGGGTTGGATAAATGAGGGGGTTGGGGGGGAATGTGGGAAATTTTACTTAACACAGAGGATGTTGGGTCTGGAGGGGATGGGGGTGGGGGGAAAAATGCTGGGCCCATTTTAAAATTTTAAAACAAGGTTTGTGGGATGGGGGGGGGAATGCTGGACACTAAATAACAGGATGATGGGTGTGGATGATAAGTGGGGGGAATGGGGGGAAAAAAAATTAAAAACATAACGGGGATGATGGGTTGGATGATGATGAGAGGTGGGGGGAAAGGGCTGCGACATTAAAACAAAAACCCAAAGGGGGATGATTGGTCTTGCTGGATGGGAGGGACCCTTGTGTTGCCATTTTCCCTATAAGGTGTCAGGATGTCGTTTTATGTTCCCTTGGGGGATTTTGGGAGTACTTTAGAAGGACACAGGAATCGGAAAACCCGGGGGGGGTCTTTGTGGAGGATCCCCGGCCCTGACATCCCCAAGGGGAGAGGGGGGAAAAGACAAAGCAGGGAGGGGGACATCGAAATCACTCTTCTCCTGTCTTCTGTAAAATTTGGGGGTAAATGAAAAGTTGTAAATATTTTTATATATATTTATTTATATATATATATATTTATATAGTAGACCCTGTATTCCGTAAATTTTTGTGCTCCCTACAGTTTGGATCCATTTGGGGGAAATCCAGCAGAGAGTTGTCCCGTCCTCTTTTTCCCCGGGACGGGCCCAAGGGGGAAAATGTCCCGGGAAAATTTCATCAGGAGAGGGGAGTGAAGTGTCCTTTTAATTGCCCAGAAGGGAAAAAACCTGACTTTTTTCATGGTTTTGTTTTTTTAGGGGGAAAAATTGTTTGTTTTAAAAGGGGTTTGGATGAAGAAAGAAGGGGGATGGACTTTCCCGGGGAAATTTCCTAAGGGGGGTTTTTAAGATACTAACACAATCTGTATAGGGGGGTGTGGACCTCCTGCGGTCACGATGGGCTCATAGATATTTGGGGGTTTTCTCATGTCAATCTGTCTGAATGTAGGGTTTTTCCCTTATGTCACTTAAGGGGTTTGAAGATCTGATTTTTTTATAAATTTGGAGGTAAAGAAGAGGGATGAGGAGCAAATGAGCCGGGATGGTGACTTTTAAAGGAGGGACCCCCGAAGTTGGGAAAAGGTGAGTAGTAATTAAAATTCAGAGGTTTCTTCGGGGTTTTCTTGTGTATACCGGGTTTTGGGGGGGCCTGAGGAGGTGACTTTTCCCCAAGGCGTTTACGGTTTCCTGCCGTCATGAGGGTTAAAATTCGGGTTTTGGGGGGTTTTCCACTTGTTTGTGATTTTTAAATCTGAAATGACACCCGGTATCTGAGGCATTTTAGTAGATCCATTTTGCCCACAACAGGGGGTCCAAAATAGAGTTTGGAGGAAAAAAAGGGAAAAATCCTTTTTCTCTTAAAGTTAAAAATTTGGGTTTGAAGGGTTAAATAGCAGCTAAAGGGAGTGATTCCCTTCTTTATATTTTTGGAAAACCCCATTATTCGTGTTTTTTAGGCTGGATTCTGGGATAGCTCAGGGGCCACATCATTAGGGCCACCTTCCCAGAACACCCCTTGAATTCTTAGTGAATTGGAACAAAAGGTCCGGGGAAACCCTTTTTCACAATTTCCCGGTGGAGAAAAAATCATTTGACCCCGGGTCGGGCCAGGGCCCCATAAACAGTGGGATTGAAGGGTGAAGTGAATCCCCGGGTCCGGGCCCCATAACCAGTAGGGTTTGCAGTGGGCAGGGGAATTCCGTTGCCCCGGGGCCCCCAAAAACCCCAGTAGGGTTAGCAGAGGTGCAGTGCATCCCGTTTTGTTTGGGGCCCCTTACAAATTTGGGTTTAGCAGGGGTTTGCAGTGACATCCGTTGTCCGGGGCCCCCATTCCCCGGTAGGGTTGCAGAGGTGCATTTGAAACCCGTCTGCTCCGGGGGGCCCCTTTTTAAGGGGGGTTAGCAGAGGTTGCAGTGACACTTTTTTTTTTGGGGCCCCCCAAATACACGTAGGTTTTGCGGGGGTTTTGAGTGAATCAGTTGCTTTTGGGCCCCCCTTACACATTTGGGAAATTACAGGATTTTGCAGGACATCCTTTCTTGATTGGGGCCCCCCTAAAACTTTTAGGATTAGCGGGGTTGCGTGAATCTTTTCTGCTCGGGGGCCCCCCCAATTTTACAGGGGGGTTAGAGGGTGCAGTGAAATCCGTTTGTCGTGGCCCCTTACCCCAGTAGGGTTAGAAGGGGTTTGCGGGTGACATCGGTAAACTCGGGTGTTTTGCATTTGGTTTCCCAAGTACAATGATTTCTTTCTGCTCCAGGCCCTCATACCTAAAAACTTTTTGCTGTTGTTTTGGACTCTTGTTTGGTCACCCCAAGGGTCTTTTTTGGGGTTTTAAAAAGGAAACTGAAAAAATTGAAACCCCGCCCCAAAAAAATTCATATAAAAACATGTCCTTTATTAAAAAATTTTCTTTCTATTTTCACACTTCTGTTTTTTTTGGGGTGACCTCCCCCCCAAATGTAGATATTGGTTTCACCCTCATTTTTTTTCCCCTAGCGGGGGTTTTTTACCTCCGCATCAATGGTTTTTAAGAAGAAAAACTCCCATTTTCCCTTGTCCTTTTTATTAAGTTGGGGGTACCCAAAAGTTTTTAAAAGGTTTCTTCTCGAAAACCCTAGGGGACCCAATATTTATAATTTTTAAGGGGGTTACCAGTTTTTTTGCCCATTTTTTTGGGATTAAAATGCCCCAGGGTAGGGGTAAAAAAACAAAACCCCTTAAACCCAAAAGACAATATTAGAGTTAGGGTACAAAAAATTTTAAAATTTGTTTATCCCCCAAATTTTCCCAAAACAAATTTTTCCCAACCGCTAAAAAAAATTGAGCCCCTTTATTGGGGGCCTCTCAGTATTTTATTTTTTGGATGTCATCTTCTTCAGAGCTCTTTTAATACTTTCCTCTGGAGCTTTATTATTGGTTATTTATGTGCAATATATTGTATTAATCATTTTACAGAATTCCCCCCCTCCCCCCTTTTGTTTTCCAACTAAAAGCATGTTCAATACCATTCTGTTCTGGAAAGACGTGGATGCAGTTGGTCTGGGTTGTTTAATTAGTCCCCTGACCGCATCCGTTGCGTAGCTATAAAACCTCTGTTCATTATCATACAGTTTATCCAAACAAAATTTTTATTGATGGTGACTTGAGGGAAAATAGACTCAAACCCTGCTGCTGTCTACATGAAAGAGTTCCAAACCAATAGATTTGATACCTTCATAGGGGCATCCCCACGCAAGAACTCCTTGTCATTTCTTTATAAGTCTCTTAGGGAGTGTCCTGGGGATGGGAACCAATCTAGAGTATTTTCGCGATGGGCATGCCAACTGGGGGATCCCGATTTACCTGGGTGGATTTTAGAAGGGTGGCAGTTGATACAGAAACTTATTCCATGCGACAATTGGAGAGAGTCTCAATTTAAACTGCTTCACCATGCAATATATGCGTTTGATGTACCTCCTCATCTGAGTGCACCAGATAGGCTGGTGGCATGTCCCAAATGTCAGCACCCGGGTGCGGATTTATATCACGACATATGGACTTGTCCCAAGACTTTAGGGAACAGGTAGTAACTTTACTACGCAACAAGCTGGATTTATAGATGGATTTATCTCCCTACACTATGATCTTCCTTATTGATCAAACATACAGAAAATGGGACATTACTTACTCAGGCGGGCTGCCCAGCATTTTCTAAGTGTCCAACACAACACAGGCACACTCTGCTCCCCAGCACTGTTGGGCAAATAAAATAGGACATACTGGAAAAATATTCAATATGAGGTATTAGTTGGTATTGGGGCCCCATAACACAAGCTCACAAGGTTGTAAGCCAGCATTGTGTACCACACGTATCTATATTTATGGCACACTTTTGTATCGCCTTATTATATGCAATTGTAGTACCAGCAACCACCCCCCTCATGCCCTGAGGTTGTATGAGTGATTGTTTCATTGGTTACTTTGCATCTGTGCAATCTCCCCATGCATTATACTGCGGCTTTTCTGCATGCTGGTGTGAATAGGTGTTAAAGTTGGTGTGCAGTTTTTCATCTTGCTCTAGCAATTAGCTGCACATGTGAACTTTTTCCCAGTCAGCATAAATGGCAGAGTTGCTAGCTACTGGGTTCATGTTAGTTCAGCCATTGAGCTGTGAACAAGCCCCAAACAATTGGAGTGTTTCTTCCTTATTGATCCAAATTATTCGAAGATTCCGCGTTGGTCCATGTTTTCTTTTTGGTGGCAAAGAGATGTCTCCTGAAACGATGGCTTGATCAGGATATCCCCTCCACTGATATGGTGATAGCATTGGTTAAACACTTTCTTATTTTGGATAAAAGGGAGGTGGAGAACAATAAAGAACTACGAGTTAAAGGGTTTTTCCGTAAATGGAGAACTTTTATTGAAAAAATTTAACATCAAAAGAAAATAAGAGACATCATGCTTCCCTTTAAAGATACGTGTGGTACTTGCTTAGAGTTTTGGCAGATGATTGGGCCCACCAAGTGGAATGATTGTTTGAAGCAGAAATGGTGGAAAAAATTTTGGAGGCGACCGGAGACAGCAAAATTACCTTTTAAAAATTTAAGTATTCGTTGTCAGATATCGAGACTGTATGTGCAAGGAGGGGGAGGTTTGTTTACTGTTGGGGGATGTTTATGTAAAACTGACACTGAACGTACTCCATCTGCACTGTTTATGCTATTGTATATTTCTTTGGTGTCAATAAGAAAAAAAAAAAAAAAAACAAAAACAAAAAACCCTGCTGCTGTCTCATTATGGGATTTAAATTCACCTTGGATTTCTTGTAGCACCTTGGATTTCTTGTAGAACTCCTTAGGTGCCGAGCTCACTTGACTGGAATACACATCCTACGTAACATTTTTTCCAGAATCGGAGAAAGTAAGCATGTGGAAACACTTAAATAGTTTTACAGGGGCACATTCTCCCCTCATCGTTGTCTGAGCCACCAGATATCAGCTTTCGATCTGACCTGATTATGTAAGAAAGGCGCATCCCATACGGCGGGTTTGTGTAAGAGGATTAAAGTTCTTTCCACCTCGTGTCACCTGAGCTTTCTCCGGAGAGACAGTGGATGAAGATAGAAGTTCTATGCCTGGATATGGCTTCTTCAAGTGAGGACTCCTCCAATTCAGACTCTGAGCAAGTGAGGATGGATAGGTAGCGGTGGTCCAAGCTCTTGTAAGGGTGGTCAGAGACTCCCTTCATGTTAAGGATTAGGATGTCTCAGCCTCCCAGGAGAAGGTTTCATTTCAACGCAGCAGAGTGGAAACATCCGGACAGGTGCTTGTTTCCTACTGCCCGGCGGAATCAGTGACAGTGTTCCGGTGTGCCATTGGTTTGATGCCCCAGTCTCCCGACTTGCAAAGGCCACCACTATCCAGATGCTGCGGCCCTCAGTGACAGCACAAACAAACACAAGCACCAATAGTAGTCCAGATATATTAAAGAATTTCTTTATCTCAAACTTTCAATCACCCTTAAACTCCAGGTTTTATTACATGTATAGTAACAATAGCAGCTGTACTCCGTCAGACAAAGATTTCATAGAGCATTTAGCACATATAAATTGAAAGTCTGTATAAATATTAACAGGGAGAGTGGTTGCAACTGTTTCAGCTCATTCCGAGCGCCAACTCCAGTGACGTTTCGGAGGGAACTCCTCCTTCTTCATACAGGCGCACATTGTGACGATCCTCCTACTGTGAGCAAGGTACTGACGTGAATCCGGTATCTTATATACACCCTTAACTACTACGATAAAAACAATCACAGCAATGCATGCATTACAAACATTACAAACAGAACCGGCCAATATCTAAACACTATCTTAGTTAAAGAAACGCTTTCAAGCTAAAGGCTTCATTAAACCCTTTGGGTACTAATGATTCCAGTTTAAAAATCCAATATGCTTCGTGCTGAAGCAAGCGGGCGTGGGTTCAACTACTATCCTGAGCTGTAATTTCTTCAATGACACACCATCTTAATTCATGAATCTGATGGCATGCTTCATGAAAATGGCGAGCTACTGAAGTTTCACCATGTTTTATTTTCTCATCAATTTTGCTACATACATTGATATTTGGGGGATTGTACGTCCTAATCGCTGACCTATGTTCATTAATGCGGACCCGTATAGCGCGACTAGTTTGCCCAACAGGGACACTTAAGGGCATAGATTACATTTTTGCTCAAGCAAGTGAAAAAGCCTCTAATCGGTATGTCATATCCTTTAAGAGGATGTTTGAATACTTCTCCTTTAATAATCGAATTACAATTCTGACAAGAAAGACGTGCATGTGTACCTTTCCTAGCTGTCCTAAGTGTGATCTGTCGATCTTTTTTATCAGATGTAATGTCAGAACGTATAAGAGAATTGCCTATAGTTTTCCCTCTCCTATAGACAAAACGGGGACATTCTTTAAACAGGTGAACATATTTAGGGTCACTCTGTAAAATGACCAATGACGTCTTACTGCTTTATGTATTATAGATGAATGATGGTCATACGTTTTAACTAACATAAACTGTATACTTGGCAAAGTGAACGCTCTCGATATAATAGAGCAAGGAATGAAGATAGATCATTTCGCACAGATACCTCATCTGAAGGATCAACTTCAAGCTCTGACAACAGATCCTATAGAGAACGTATGCAATTGCGTTCTAATAATAAATCAGCATCAAAAGAAGTAAATTTTTTAGAGGAAAAAGAAACCGCAACAGGAACGCAACAAACTTTAAGCGATCCCAAAAACCAACGGAAGACCAAGGGCTACAAGAAAATATGAATATGCTGGCACTGAACATTTCATCAAAAGATTTGACAGTTGACCAAATTGAGGTTTTGAATAAGGGTCTCAATTTTGTCCCACATCACCAAGTTCAACCATTTGATTTCTTAGTAGACTTTTTTCGCATGTGTAGAAATATACGTTTAAAAATGTTTTTTTTCATCTAACGATAGTATTGGAAAATCTAGAGAAATAACCTTGCCAAAAAAATTACGTAGTACTAGTCAATTCGATCCCGTAATAACATCCTCAGCCCTAGAGGTTTTTTAAAATTTGGTGAAAAAAGAGGTCATGTCCAAATGGAAAAATGTCAGAGTTACATCGTTAGACAATATGACAAAAGCAGAGAGACAGGCTATATGCTCTCTTAAACAGGATTGGGACTTGATAATTAAAAAAGCCAACAAAGGCGATTCCACAGTAGTCATGGATCGTGCTTTCTATGTACAGGAAGCTACGAGACATCTCAGTGACACTGTGGTTTATAAACAGTTGGAATCAGATCCAACAATGGAATTTAAAAAAAATGATTGATACAATAAATGAAGAAGTTGAAACAGGAGTAGTTTCTGTTAAAATACGTGACATGTTGGTT
Source organism: Phyllomedusa bahiana (assembly GCA_025379985.1). Classification (NCBI taxonomy): domain Eukaryota; kingdom Metazoa; phylum Chordata; class Amphibia; order Anura; family Hylidae; genus Phyllomedusa; species Phyllomedusa bahiana. The sequence goes on along the minus strand of JAODAL010029086.1, from coordinate 40,117 downwards.
GTGAATAACCCAAGAGTTCCAATTTTTTACTTGGTGCCCAAGGTTCATAAAAATATAGAATCTCCACCTTGTCGTCCGATTGTATCGGGCATTAGATCGTTGCTCGAACCACTGGCTGCCTATGTTGATTCTTTCCTACAAGCTGGTGTCAAAACTGATGCCAACTGTCTGAAAGATACAACACAATTTCTTAATAAAATTCAAAATGTAGACACTACAGCGGTAACTTGGCTATGCACAATGGATATTAAATCGTTGTATACATGTATCCCACACAAGGAGGGCTGTCAGGCGATTAGAGAATCTCTTGATCGTGATCATGAATTGTCAAATGCGTTTATTGCGTTTTTGATGCGTCTTTTGGATTTTGTATTAGTAAAAAATTATTTTCGATTTGGAGATGTTTTTTATCTACAGACCCAAGGCACCTCTATGGGGTCGCCGGTGGCCCCCAGTTTTGCCAATACCTACATGACTTGTTTTGAGAACCAGTTTGTATATCACTCAGTGTATTTTTCTGACGTATTAATGTGGCTTCGTTACGTCGATGACGTATTCGTCCTATGGACGGGTACCGAATCTCGTTTGTTGTCATTTATAGAATACCTTAATGGGTGCCATCCTTTAATTGAATTTACACTTAACAAACATCAATTCTGTATCCAATATTTAGATGTAGAAATTGGGAAGGAAAATACAGGTTTATCTACTACACTTTACAGTAAACCTATTGATAGAAATAACATCTTGCATCGTAGGTCATTCCATGCACCACAAACGTTTAAAGGGATTCCTCGTAGGCAATTTTTAAGAGCACGATGAATATGCTCCTCTAATCAACAGTATCTTGAGAATATGCATAAGTTGGTCGATAAATTCACTGTAAGGGGTTACAATAAAGAAGAATTGGAAAAAGTTGGGTATTAAGTGCTATCTAAACCAAGAGAAGAATTTTTGAAATCTAGGGTTAAAAATAAGGAAAATCAGTTTATGTTAGTTACAACATATGACCATCATTCATCTATAATACGTAAAGCAGTAAAACGTCATTGGTCCATTTTACAGAGTGACCCTAAATATGGCCACCTATTTAAAGAATGTCCCCGGTTCGTTTACAGAAGTGGGAAAACTATAGGCAATTCTCTTATACGTTCTGACATTACATCCAATAAAAAAGATCGACAGATGACACTTAGGACAGCTAGAAAAGGTACACATGCATGTCTGTCGTGTCAGAATTGTAATTCGATTATTAAAGGAGAAGTATTCAAACATCCTCTTAAAGGATATGACATCCCGATTAGAGGCTTTTTCACTTGCTTGAGCAAAAATGTAATCTATGCCCTTAAGTGTCCCTGTGGGATGATCCTCGTTGGACAAACTAGTCGCGCTATACGGGTCCGCATTAATGAACATAGGTCAGCGATTAGGACGTACAATCCCCCAAATATCGATGTAGGTAGCAAAATTGATGAGAAAGTGAAATATGGCGAAACTTCAGTAGCTCGCCATTTCTATGAAGCACGCCACCAAATTCATGAATTAAGGTGGTGTGTCATTGAAGAAGTTACAGCTCAGGATACTAATTCAACCCATGCCCGCTTGCTTCAACGCGAAGCATATTGGATCTTTAAACTGGAATCACTAGTACCCAAAGGGTTAAATGAAGTCTTTAGTTTGAAAGCGTTTATTTAATTAAGATAGTATTCAGATATTGGCCGGTTCTGTTTGTAATGTTTGTAATGCATGCATTGCTGTGATTGTTTTCCCTCCGAAACGTCACTAGAATGAACTGAAACAGTTGCAACCACTCTCCCTGCGTGTTACACAAGTCGGTAATATTTATACAGACTTTCAATTTATATGTGCTAAATGCTCTATGAAATCTTTGTCTGACGGAGTACAGCTGCTATTGTTACTATACATGTAATGAAACCCGGAGTTTAAGGGTGATTGAAAGTTTGAGATAAAGAAATTCTTTAATATATCTGGACTACTATTGGTTATTGTGTCTGAATTTGTCTATAGGGTTAAGGAGAAAAACCCAAAAGTAGTCTATTGTTGTACTATGTGTTTGATTCTATGGTCCTACGATAGTTATTAGAAGCACAAACAAACAGCTTGATGGTCTTGTAAAGCCATCTTTGAAGTGGTTGGATGTCCCTGTGGCCAGCATTTCCTTCTTCTTGAGTCAGCAAGGCCTGCTCGGTCTGGTTGAAGCAGCTGCAGTAAGGGCTATCAGCTGGGGCCTCTACAGAGTAGCTGTTGGTTCTTACTCTCAGCTCATGGGGGCTGCTAACTTCTCTTGAATCAGCTCATCTAGTAATTAGAGCATCAGCTAATACAGTAGCCAATCGCCGCTCTGTGTGGCTCAAATCTTGGTCAGCGGATACAGCCTCCAAGAAAATGCTAACTGTGCTTCCTTTCACTGGTGGTAAGCTGTTTGGCAAGTGTTTGGATGAGATTATTTCAGGAGCCACAGGGGGTCGTAGTTGCCTCCATCAAATTCAGCAAGCACAGCAGCGTCCACGCAAGAAACACCCCCAGTTTCAGTCGTTTTGGGTTTTGTCCTACAGACCGGCTGAAGGCAAAACCCCTTCGCTCCATGGGTGCCAGGTGATCCTCGGCCAAGCCAGCCTCATCATTGTGGTCTTGCAGGTCGTCCAGAGGCCTGTCCGCCAAGGTTTCCTTGGCCTGAAGGTTTCTTCCCACCAGAGCATTCATCTCCGGTGGGAGGCCTTCTCCTCCACTTTTGGGAAATCTGGCAAGTCCATGTTGATGCCTGAGCACAGGATTCGTTTTATGTCCATGCCCCCAACGCATTTTTTTTTGGCTCAGGTGGCAGTGTTCTTTCAGACAATTACTATCCTCCTCCTTTAGGGTGTAGTCATACCGGTCCTGCAGTACAATCAGTTTTTACTCAAACCTCTTTACTGTCTTCAAAAAGACTTCTTAGTAAATCTGGTGTTGGACCTCAAGGAGCTCAACTGGTATGTATGAGTTTCCGGAATCCACATGGAGTCTCTCTTCGGTGGTGGCCTGTATAGATATCAAGGACGCTTATTGGCAAGGTGTTTCCACCATCAGCTGTTTCTGCGTTTCGCAGTAGGCTCAAGGCATTTCCAGTTCAGGGGTTTCCAGATTGGCCTTGCAACTGTACCAATGGTCTTCACAAAGATCCTAGTGCCCCTAATGGCTGTTCTGCACGTCAGGGGCATTGCCATCATTCCATATCTGGAAGACCTTCTAGTGAAGGCTGCGTCACAAGACGCCTGCCAGGACAGCACTACGGTCTGGGAGAAGAGGAAGAGAGTACTCTTGAGTTTTGTTTGTTTTCTCTACCGTCGGACTGTTACAGGCGGCGTCTGCTCTTGCTTGCAGAGCATTTATCGTCTGGTCGTTCATTTCACTTCACATCCCTAAACTCTTTTTCACAGTCTGCTGTGAGTTTGTCATGTTTAGTCTCTGTAGTTTGATTTTATTCACCATCACTAGTGTTGATCGATTTTTAATTGAGAACTTGATCTCGATTTTCACTGTTCTTGATTAAATCGATCAACACTATTCACCACCAAATGATATGAGATCTGTTTCTGCTTTTGTGTCTGTACTGGTTTCTTCTCTTGAAGCTTTTGTTCACTGGATCCTCAAAATCTTCTGCTTCTGAAGTTTGACTCTTGTGAGTCGTTAAACCCTAAACCGATCTTCCAGATAAATGCCCACGAGGAGTCATCCTTGCCTCTGGTGTGTGGGTCGTTTACTATGGGGGGAACACAGGAATCTAAAATGTGTTCCAGTGGTGTCTGGCCAAAATCCTCTTTAGATGCTTAAGTCAGAGTAAAATTTCATCTTTTTCAGTCTGCATGGAACCCTACTGGGTTTTTCTTTTTTTCCTACATCAGTACTGTCCATCTCTTTTTTTTTTCTTTACCTGGTTATACAGATATTTCCCATCTAGGACTTCTTCACTCAGTGCTCCTTTTGTCACTAATATTGATACTCTATACCACATCTGTGCCTGAGCCACCAATCTGTGATCTTCTAATCATCCACATTTTTCTTCTAAAATCGTTTTCCACATTTCTTCATTAGGTCTTCCACCAGGGACTGTGTTAACCCGTTTTGAGCTTCTCATTTGCTTTCATTCCCTCTTGCATCATCTCTTCTTTGCTTGCAGGTCTTCTCTTTGGTTCTTCTTTTCTATCTTTGGTGTTTACATGCTCCGTTGTGCAGGTCTTAGTCCAGGGACTTATCTTTATTTATTATAATTCTTTTCCTGGAAGACCACCCTGTGACAATTTAACTTTTTCCCTATCCTTCCTCAGACTACCTATCCATTCTACCTTTCGGGTGTGATGGGTGCTATGCGCTTACACGTGCTTAGTGCTGCTGGCTCCCGTCGGAGTCTGGTACCTCCAATGGGATTCTCAGTCTACTCCATAAACAAGTATTATCACTGTATTTTTTTTGTTTTTTTTGTTAATTCCCTAAGGAAAAAAATATGCTCTATATCTGGCCAAGGTCTTTCTAAACAAAACAACATAACTTTCTCAACTTAATCATGGTGCCACACTTGATGGTCCAAAATGATAAAACCTCTACTCTTAATTGTTCTTGTTCATACAAAGTCAATTCTTCTGGTAATTTTAATTTAGTGACTCTTTTTGATCCTGGCTCACCAAACACAAGGCCTGTATAACATTGTATTGTGTGGAATCCAACTAGCGCATCTCCAACAAAAGGAGCCTTTTTTGGTTCTTTGTCTCACAGGACACAGGCCATTTAAATCTTATCTGCAGAGATTGTTCCTAAACAGAGGGAACATACAGACAGGGACGAAGAGAGAGTCTAAGATCAAAGGTCTTTCTTTGCTGCAGCAATAATCTGTTCATCCTCAAGCATTTTGGGTACAGTCCACTGGCCTGAACCCACCCAGGGACGCCATATTGATGCCACTATAAATGTGTGACTTAGTCCTCAATGTACAGTTTCCAAATAAATAGAAGGATAGGAATATGCATGTAAGTAAAGGAAGAATTTTGCTTCTGAAATGAACCCGTCAGTTGCCATTCTTCACTGACATATGCTCATATGTAAATTCTTCTATTAATTTGGAAACAATGATTAAGTCACGGGTTTACAGAAGTGACTCCTATACTCAACCCTTTTTGCCACTGTCATAAATCGCTGTTTATGCTTACAACAGCATTGAGGGATATGTGTGTAAACAGCCAATCACACCTTACATACCTAGCAACCTCGTGCACCACTGGGAATTCCTGCATGAGCTACATGATATCGGAAGTAGGAATTTGTACTAAGTGGTCCTACTAGAGCCATTGCCCAAAACAACTTAATAAAAACTGCAAAAGTTTTCCCAGTCTAAGAGGAAGGTTTAGAATGTTTCTCTTTTGTGGTTTGAAAAAAAATCATAAAAACTTTTTTTTTTCTTAAACAGAAATCTTCCATACAATCCCAGAAGGAAACTGCATGTCCTCACCAAGTTATAAATTAGAAGAAGATATCATGCAGCACTTTTCAGGAGAAAACCACAGTACCCTGAAGGTACATCCAGAAAGTCATAGTGCAGACCTGCCGAATAAACCCTATATGAATGAGGAACCTTCTCTTGACCCACAGATGGTTACCATGAATACAGGCCAAAAAGAACGAAAATGGTTTCCATGTGGTCAATGTGGTAACTCTTTACAAAACGCTCAAGTCTCCTTACTTATAGAAGAATTAACACGGGAGAGAAGTCATACTTATCTATAGAATGTGAAGAATGTTTTACCCATAAATCAGGTCATGATGAACATAAGAGAAGTCACACAGGAGAGAAGCCATATTCATGTACAGTATGTGGGAAACAGTTTATAAACAAATCACAAATGGTTAGGCATGTGAGAATTCACACAGGAGAGAAACCTTTTTCATGTTCAGAATGTGGAAAATGTTTTACAGAGAAATCAAGTCTTGTTACACATGAAATAATTCACACAGGAGAGAAGCCTTTTCCTTGTTTAGACTGTGGACAATGTTTCACACGCAAATCATGTCTTGCCAGGCATGAAAGACATCACACAGGGGAGAACCTGTATTTATGTTCAGAATGTGGGAAATGTTTTACAGATAAATCACAACTCGTTTCACACGAGAAAACACACACGGGAGAGAAGCCATTTTCATGTTCTGAATGTGGGAAATCATTTAAAGATAAATCACATCTTGTTATACATGAGAGAATTCACACAGGAGAGAAGCTTTTTTCCTGTTCAGAATGTGGGGAAAAGTTTACACATAAATCAAGTCTAGTTAGACACAAGAGAATTAAACAAAAGGAGAAAAGCCTTTTTCATGTGCAGAATGCGGGAAATCTTTCACACAGAAAGCAGGACTTATTACACATAGAAAAATTCCACACTGGAGAGAAGCCGAAATTCCATGTTCACTATGTAACAAATGCTTTGCAAATAAATCAAAATCTGGTTATACATGAGAGAAGTCACACAGGGAAAAGCCATTTACATGTTCAGAAGGGTGGGAATGTTTCACACACAAATCACATCTTGTTAGACATGAGAGAATTCACACGGGAGAGAAGCCGTATTCAGTTCAAAATGTGAAAAATTTTTTTACAGAAAAATCATATCTACTTACACATGAGAGAAGTCACACAGGGGAGGAGCCTTTTTCATGTTCTGAATCAGGGAAATAAATCACATCTCATTACACGTAATATAGTTCACACAGGGGAAAAAGTATAATGTTCCCTGAGAGGGAAATGTAGAGAAAATGTGAACTGTGTTGAGAGAAGTCGCACAGAATGTGGAAAATGTTTTATCATTAAAGCAAACCTTTGATGTTCCAACACCTGAGATTGTTCTCGGATATTAACAGCCAATAACAGTGTGTAAGTTGTATAACAATATACAGAACATGAGCGCATTAGGTCTGGGGGTTAGTGCACGTCAGAACAACAAAAGGTAATAATTCAAATATGTGAGAGACAGAATCTAAAAAAACCCCCATTGTATGATTTTTAAATAATTTATTTAAATTTCACTCCATGAAATATGTATTTACTACAATAGAAAAACAGAACCTTTGTTTCAGTTACAGAGGTCAGATGTTCCATGTAGTTTTTGCCCCAGTTTGCACACACTGCAGCAGGGATTTTGGCCCACTCCTCCATATAGATCTTCTCCAGATCTTTCAAGTTTTGGGGCTGTCACTGGGTTACATTGCATTTCAGCTCCCTCCAAATATTTACATTGGGTTCAGGCCTGGAGATCGGCTCAGCCACTCCAAGACCTTCAAATGCTTCTTACGGAGCTTCTACTTAGTTGCCCTGGCTGTGTGATTTAGGTCATTGTCCTGCTGGAGGACCCAGCCACGACCCATCTTCAATGCTCTTACTGATGGAAGGAGGTTGTTGGCCAAAATCTCACGCCACATGCCCCATCCATCCTCCCTTCAATACAGGGCAATCGTCCTGTCCCCTTTGCAGAAAAGCTCCTCCTCCCCCCAAGTATGATGTTTCCAGCCTCACATTTCATGGTTGGGACAGTGTTCTTGGGGTAGTCCTCATCCTTCTTCTTAGTTCACACGCAACAAGGGGAGTTGATACCAAAAATTTTCTTTTTTGGTTTCCTCTAGCCAAATGACCTTCTCCCCGCCTCTTCTGGATCATCCAAATGGTCATTGGGCCTGGACTTGTGCTGGCATGAGCAGCTGGACCTTGTGTGTCCTGCAGGATTTTAATTCATGACGGTGCAGTGTGTTATTAACGGTAATCTGTGAGACTGTGCTCCCAACTCTATTCAGGTCATTTACCAGGTCCTTCTGTGTAGTTCTGGGCTGATTCCTGACCTTCCTCAGAATCATCCTTACCCCACAAGATGAGATATTGCCTGGAGCCCCCGACCAAGGAAGACTGACAGTCATCTTGTGTTTCTTTTATTCTCTAGTAATCGCACTAGCCTTTGTTGCCTCCTCACCAGCTGCTATCTACTGTATTGTAGCCCATCCCAGCCTGGATCAGGGCTACAATTCCAAGAGAGAGGAGATTTAAATTAAATATTATTGGCGAGAGAATCAAAATGGATCTTTAATTTGGGCACTAGAATTTCTAAAGGGGTCTTAGTTATGTAAAATTTAGATTTCTTATCATTATTGATCTTTGTATATGTTAATACACTGTTGGTTCTGTCTCTGTTTTTGAAATTGCTGTTATGGAGCATCGCTTTGGGGGGACATAGTCTAGAATCACTCTGGTTGAATATTGACATGTGTTCCATCTCAGCTGCATTAAATGTGTGTGTCAATCAATGTGTCAGGAATCTCCTGCTATGACTTGGACCTTGCTAACTGTATTTGCCCTTAGGTTTGCCCTCAGTCAAGATGTTGGATCGTGTCTCAGCTGGGTGCCATTTTGTTTCATGTTTCCTGTTGCCATTTTCCCTATAAAAAACTCCCCCAAGCCTGTTGCCATATGCTTGAGTAATGTGTTAAGCTCCTGCTTGCAGTCCTCTCGCCTTGGAACTTGCCTTTTAGTTAGTTCCTCCTCCCTTGCGGTTTACCCTGCATACTTCTCATACCTGCTGACCACTCGTCGGCTCTCCTTCTGACCTCGTCTGGATCCTGCTGCCTCCTGTTCTAGTCTGCATTTGCCTTCTCTGTGTTTGCCTTCTCTGTGCCATTGGATTCCAGCCGTATCCACTAGTATTGTGGCATAATGATCCTCAGATTATGTCTAAGGGTCGTAAAAGAAGATTAGCGTTGACCATTTTTTACTCCGTTCAAGAGTCTTTTTTTTGAGGATTTTTGTCTTTTGTACTAAATTTTAAATATGGAAGAAATAAGATAACCATTTTTCATCATATGAGTTGAAGATGGTGCCCTACCAACTTCCCTGAAAGAAGTGTTAATCATGAAAACCTGCGTTGCTGGAATAAAATAGCTGCACAGATGGTGAAGAGTGGCCCGCGCTTCTAGAATTCGCCTACATGTTCCACTGTTAGAGAGATTAAACTGCAAATCAAGAATAATAGAATTTGGGAATTAAAAAACAATCTTGGGATTATGAAATATTAAAACCCCCTTAACCGAACGCCTGAAAAGTTTAATGACCAAACATTTTTTTAGTTTTTGCCTCCTGCGTTTAAAACAGTTGTAAAATTTTATTTTTTCAATGACCCAGTTGGATGAGGGCCTTCTTTTTTATTCAACAATTGTACTTTATAAAGGGAAATTAAGTACACTTATAAATAATTGCAGTATTTTTTTTATTTTTTTACAAAAATTTTTTTTTTTTTATTTTTTTTTTACACCATTCCACTTTCCACACTTAATAACTTGGTTTGATTAATTACAAGTTTATTACGGTCCGGTGGATACCAAATATATGTTAGTGTTTTTTTTGTGCGTGTTAATTTAGTACAATATTTTTTATTAAATATTTATTTTTATTTTATTATTTTTTTTTTTATTCTTTTTTTTTACACTTTTTTTTGGTTTTTTTTGTTTAAACCTTTTTTGAAATCCCATGAAGGGAGAACGTTTAACCCTTTTTTTAAAATTTTGTTTTTTTTACCTTAGTAATGTATTAGCATATCATATATGCTAATAAAATCTAATTTTTGTGTTCATTTTGACCCGGGCAAATGATTAGGACAGCCCACAGTGCATCCTAATCACTGGGTTTTTACAAGACAACTCTGGGGCCATGCAGGCCCCAGAGCTGACTGTGCAGCCGGTCCCCCTGAGCTCTGTCGGGTGACGTGGGCGTTCCGGGGTCCCCCCAAAGAGCAGGGGACCCTTTGATTGCGCTGCGGGAACGCCCGCCGCAATCAAAAGGGGTTAAGCATCGGTTGCGGGGTTTTTCCCCCCTCCCCGATGCCTGCAGGGGATGCTCTGGGGTCGGGGCTGTGTATTCACCCCATCCTAGCCAGCTGTGGGGCCGGGGGCCGCAAACCCCGTGTCCAGCGACGTCAAAAGACGTCGCCCGCAGACGAATACCCCACCGGGCCCCCGTCAAAAGACGGGGCGGGGCGTTAAGGGGGTTTAAAAAATAAAATTCAACGAATTTTTTCTAAAATTGGAAATCAACGTTATACAGGTAACAAAATCTGAATATTTCCGAATTACGTGATTTTAAAAAAGTAATACTGTACATGGGTTAACAGCATAAACCAATCGACGGATCAATATTAAAACTAAGAGCCAATTAAAAGAAAAATGTCTAGGTCTAAAACTTCCCCTTTCTTGCCCATAGCAACCAACATGTGCTCCTCTTTTATTTTCATAAAGTGTCTGGGAAAAAAGAAAGAGGCACTCTGATTGGCTGCTATGGGCCGCAAAGTGAGTTTTGACCTGCAGTTTTCATACTGTGGCCCAAGAATCCTTCAGGAAACGGAACACATCGGACTCCAACTTTTCCGATCAAGAGCCCACATGAATGAACCAGCTTGAAACCCCAACAGAAGGACAAACGGGAGCTTTACAACACAGCAAAATATGCACAAGAAGAGGAGGAAGAAAGGTGTCCATGGAAGCACAGACAATGCAAGCTATATATAATGGTAATGCAATGTGGTTGTATTTAGTGTTGATCGAACTGTTCGGGAAAAGTTAAAGGGGTTTTACCACGAAGTAAAATTGACGTGGGAAGCTTGCAAATTAAATAATAAACATTTTCTTTTTTTTGCAAAATGTTTTTATTAAACTTCTGCATAAATTTTTGACAAACATGTAAAACTTGGGAAAAACGGGGAAGGAAGACGTAGGAGTATAGGGGGTAAGTCATTGAAGGGGGAAGGGTAAGAGACATCCAAGAAAGCTTTGTAAAGCACAACAGGAAATGTATTACGAGGCACTGTGCAGCAAGATGCATTTGTCCATTCCTGACTTCAAATGGAGTAGTCCTCTTAAAGCTTTTACTGTTTGAAAAAGTCATAACTTTCTAACCCCCGTTGTTTACTGTTCTATCGTTGACTTCTCGGTCAGGATGCACATCAGATGATTACTTATTGCTGCCTCAATTAAAAGTAATAGCATGTCAAAGAATCAAAACAGATTATGAGGGAAAGAGAAAATGGGAAGGGAAGGGATGGAGGGGGCTTCCGTGGATACTTGGACGTCCCACCGCTTTGCCACTTATATCACACCACCACTCCGCGACAAAATGCTTAAGCTTGTGGTTCTTTTGTGATTCAGTTGGAGGATGGGCCTCCCAAAGTTTGCCCCAAGTACCATGTAGTTGAGCAGAAACATGCCTGGATGCGGCTTCTCACTCGATCCGGTAACAAATTTATTACTGGCTGCCAAGTGAGAAAAATAACTCTACCCTTTGCCTCTTTCTGAAAGGGACATTTCTACCAAAATCCATTCGTAGAAGGAAGTTAATTTCTCTAGAAAAAGGTAAAAGAAGGCAATGTAGGACCATCCAGTTTGTAATATGGTTTTCCGTGCCACCGCTGATATATAGAAGATGAGTCTCTTAGTGTATTTTGGTATTTGTGGGTTTGACTCCTGCATTTCTCCAAAAATGGCCCAAAAACTTGTTAAGGGAATGTGAAATTGTGTGTGAGTTACAAGGAATAGGTGTATACGTTTCCAAAATACCTGACTTGTCGGGCATGCTCAGAAACAGTGGTATAAATTTGCTGCACTCTCCCCGCACTTGGAGCACCCCAGTGTCGGACAACCGCCCATGAGGTAGTTATGGCTGGGAGAGAGGTATCCTCTATGAAGGATTTTGAGAGCCATTTCCCAATAAGAGATGCTGGGGATATACCTGCAAGTTTTAAAAGTTGCCATCAGCAAATCTGCCACCTCTATCTGTGGGAGGTCTTCCCACCACCGAGCCAGTCCATGCGCCCTATCTTCATAGACAAGCTTAGACCTAAGAAATGAATATAAACTTGATATCCTACCCCGTGGTCCTGGTACATTCATTAGCTTGGTCAATAAAGCATCATCCCAGTCCCCTACCCAGTCTACCCCTACCATATAGTTGTGGAGTTGTAGGTAGTGAAATATATATGGGGTTACAAAACTATACTTTAAACATAGCTGGTTAAATGTTCATGGCTTTCTCTGTTGAAGATCCATCACATCCCTCACTGTCTGAATGCCCTTTGCTTGCCATCTTATAAAGATGGGGTGGGATCTACCTTTTTTAAAAAGCAGGATTTCCTACAAAAGAGAGTGCCAATGAGTCCTCCACTGATAGAGAACCCCGTCGGCGGGCCAGCCTCCATTCCTCCCAGGGTGTCATGAATAAGGGATTGGCCTTAATGTCAGTGGGTAGTTCGGTGCTCTGGAGATGCAAAAGATTGGGCAGCGAGTAGCTGAGGCATAGGCTCTTTTCCAACGCTACTGGTGCAAATTCTGCCAGTCCTGTAAACCAGTCCTGTACTATACAAAGGTTAGCCGCCAGATTGTATGTTTTGATGTCCGGGAAATTGATCCCGCCGTGTTTTTTGGTCTGTTGCAGGACATTTAACGGTATTCTAGCCCGCTTTCCTGCTATATGAAGGTTTTGAATAGTTTTTTAAAAGTCTTTCATCTCGGGGTTTAAGGAAGATGGGTAGGGTTTAAAACATATATAGCAATCTGGGGAATATTATTCATTTTAATAGGTTGGCTCTACCTATGAAAGACAGGTTAGCCCGGTACACGCTGCTAAGTTGTCATTCAGTAGCTTCATAAATTGGTTAAAATTTCTGGAGTAAAGGGCAGCTGGGTTCATGTTAACTGCGATGATGTCAACAATGTTGGTAAAAAGTGTTGAATTTGGGCTGCCAGAATGGTGGCCAGGATCTTGTAATCTGTATTTAACAGGGAGAGCGGTCTGTAGGACCCAACCTCCTCCGGATTTCTGCCCAGTCTTGGTAGGGCAATTGTTCATGCCTCCTGGAAGCCCTCAACCCTTAAGTCCCCCACATAAATTTCGTTGAGAAGAGTCGTTAGGGTGGGAGCAATTTCCATCTTCAACATCTTATAACATTCACTTGAAAACCCATCTGGGTCTGGGGACATATTGCTTTTGAGAGAAGATATGGTTTCTGTTAGCTAAGTTTTCCTTCTGCTTTGCCGATAATCTTGGGAGCTGTGCCTTATGTAAAAGGTCCCATGTACCCTGCGAGTCATAAGGCCGTTCCCTATATAAATCGGTATAAAAGGAGGTGAAGGCCCCTAGGATCTCCTCACTGTTAGTTAGCACTTGACAGGGTGAGGGGTGACAGATCTTCAAGACAAACTTTTTAGGTTCATGTGGTTTAGTTAGGCGAGCAAGTAGTTTCCCTGACCTTCCCCGCAAAAAATTTTTTTTTTGTTCTTTCTGTCTGCCATTTGGCTTGTGCTAATGTATGGGAATCTAATAAACCTTTGGCTTCTAGATACTTATGCCTATGTTCCTCATCCAGGGATCGTAGATAGTCGCCGTGTGCCTTCAGTAAGTCATTGTGAAGCGTAGTGTAGGCCTGTCTCTGTTTCTTGCATTTTAACGCGACATATGCCAGAATATGTCCTCTCATAACTGTCTTTGAGGCGCGCCATAGAAGGGACGTGTTTACCTGGGAATGTAGATGATCGTCTATGTAATTATTCCATGATAATGCAAGAAATGCGTCCGAAATTATAATTTTCTCAATGTGGGATGATTTAACCTAATGGAATAGAGTATCTGAACTGAGGAAGAAGTCTATCTGGAAGGTGCTGGCATGCACCGGGGATAGATAGGTGAAATCCCTCTCCGAGGTATGTTGAGTTCGCCATGGGTCGCACAAATTAAAATGTCTCATTAATTGCAGTATATTTAGAGTGGCTCGGTGGTCATGGGTGGAAGAGGATGATTTAGCCAGGTCCGGGGAGAGCACAGCATTAAAGTCCCCACCTATTATTAGATTGATGGTTTCCCTTTCCGTCAAGAACTGTAGAAGTTCAGAGAAAAAAACGGCACTAGGTGAATTTGGGGCGTATATGTTTAAGAGATTATATCTAGTGTTATCTAGCATGATAGACAGGTATTTGTACCGTCCCTCCGGGTCAGCATTTTCCTCAAGTATTTGATATCTTAAAGACATGCTGAGAATTATGGCTACTTCTCGCGTTTTTGTCGTGTAGCTCGCCATAGAGCAACGGGCTATCCATGGTGCTTTAAGTGTGTTACCTTCCCCCTTCCTCCAATGTGTCTCTTGGAGAAATGTTATATCGGGCTGGAATCGTTTAAGATGAGAGATTTTCCGTTTCATCGGATCGTTGAGCCCAGCTACATTCCAGGACATGAATTTCAAGGTGTCTATAACGGTATCGGTGGTGTGTGTGTTGTGTGCGCTACTCATCCTACCCCACATCTTGGAGATCCAATGAAAGAGGAAATTTCTTTAGTGAATCCAGGTAACCTGTCCCAGCGAGCAGGCACTACTGGTTGTAAGTTGGAACAGCGGGTCCCAGGCATCCACGGATGAGGGGAAGGGAAAGGGTAAACTATAACATAAAAAAGACAAATTAGAAAATGCAGTAACTGCCTAGCAATCATTCTGTCATACCTCAAACGAAAGTGAGGTCTCAGAACTTTAGAACTAGTCCTTCTTAGAGGAAATCATCAAGCTGGTCATCCATCCTGGTCTCAACGATCTTGGATAAAATTCGCCTCTGCTCACATGGGATCAGTGAAGTAGGTCGTGTCGCCATTTTCTGTCACCTTCAGCTTGGTGGGATATAACAACTGGAATCTAATGTTGTGGTCTATCAGGTATTTGCAAACTGGGGAGAATTGTGTTCTCTTGGTGGTAACTGTAGCCGAAAAGTCCTGGAAGATTAAAAATTTTTGGCCTCTAACCTCCAGTATGTGCTGTTGTCGGTAGGCTCTTAGGATTTGCTCTTTGACCATATAGTGATGGAATTTTGCAATTGTGGGTCGTGGTCGTGAATGGTTGTCTTGCTGTATGGTACCCATGCGATGCACACGCTCAGTGAGTGGCAGCTCTTGCAAGAATTCTAAGTTTAGAGCTGCTGGGATGTCAGTTGCTACAAAGCGCGTTAGATCTTCCCCTTTAACCGCTTCAGGTATGCCTATGAAGCGCAAATTACTCCTACGGCTTCTATTTTCGAGTTCATCGATTTTGTCTTGTAGTAGTCTGATATGCTGCTCTTTTTCAATGGAGTTTTGTTGTTGGAGGGTCAGATCTGATTCACATGTGGTTGTGCGAGTTTCAAGTTCGCTTATTCTTTGTGTGTTATTCGCGATTTGCGTTAAGGCCGAATTTACTGATGTTTGGAAGAGGTCTAGCCTTTTATCCAGGAGCGGTGTCAAGGCTGGTCCCGCGCACCGCAGGTCAGGTTGCGGGCGCAGCCGTGCCTCTCCTGTTTCCCCTGCTTCGGGGCCGCAGGCTCACTTGCTCCCCTGTGAGTACAAACTTACCCGGCCACGCTCCTGTCTCCTCTCACTCCTCGGCCTGCTGCTATGCGCGCTTCTGCCCTCTAGGGCGCACGCGGCAGCTCTCAGAGATTTAAAGGGACAGCGCGCCGGTAATTTTCTAATTGCCCGCTGCTGACTCTATATAACGGTACTGCCTGCGACTTGTCCTTGCCGGATCTATGTGTGCCCAGTGCCATAGAGAAAGCGTCTAAGTGTGTTCCTGACCTATCTTTGTTTCCGACCTTCTGCTACATCCTCTGACCACAAACCTCTGCTGCCTGTCCTGACTTTATTGCCTGTCCACGACTACGTCTACGTCTCACGATTCGTTACCACTCTGACCCTTGGCTGCCGCTACAAGCAAGTCACGCCAGTGGAAGCTACCTGGTGGTTTCCCGCCGCAGCAAGCCCATCCCGCTTTGAGGCTGGCTCTGGTGAAAACCGGGTGCTACTTAGATCCATTACCACCTGTTGTAACAAACGGCATGATGAGATTAGATACCTCTTGAGCTATTGAGGTTGCCTGATGTTGGTCATCCTGGCATGGGCTTGCCAGGCTTGGAGGTGAGGACCATTGTCCTGGATGTAGGTTATTTTCCGTTTGAGACACCATTGTTGGGCTTTGGGAGGAGCAGGGTGTTGATTTCCCTTTAGATTGAGGGTTATCTTTAGTTCTGGAACAGAGGCCTCACCCAGTGGACCTCTGGAGTCACTCATAAAGATGGACACACACTGGACCTCATCTTCTCCCGCCTCTGTCCTCTATCTAACACCTCAATCTCTCCTTTACCCATCTCTGACCACAACCTGCTCACTTTCTCAACCATCTTCAGCCCTCCTGCCCCAAATCTACTGCTACCCCGCAGAAACCTACAACACCTTAACCCTCGCACTCTCTCTGACTCTCTTGCTCCCCTCTCTACCATCTTCTCATTTGCTGACCCAGACGCAGCCACCACTTTCTACAACAACACAATCACTTCCACTCTTGACGTGGTCACCCCTCTCACACACAACAAAACCCACAAAAACAACAGACAACCCTGGCACACAGACTCCACCAAACAGCTGAGGCGAGCTTCCAGAGTTGCCGAACGCTGCTGGAAGAAAACCCGCTCCACCGCTGACTTCACCATATACAAACAATCACTGCATACATTTAAATCTGCACTTACCTCAGCCAAACAGGATTACTTCACCACTCTCATATCCTCCCTGTCTCGCATCCCCAGACAACTATTCAAAACCTTCATCGCTCTCCTCCGTCCACCAGCACCACCTCCCCCATCTCTCCTCTCAGCAGATGACTTCGCCACTCACTTCCTAAATAAGATCAATCTCATCAGACAAAGCTTCACCCCGCAGTCCCCTCCACCTATCTCTACTCCTGCAGTGTTCCCACAGTCCACCTCTACACCTGCTCATCACTATTCACCCCTAACTTCCTTCTACTGTCCAAATCCAACCTCACTACCTGTAATCTTGACCCACTGCCATCCCACACCTCATCCCTCACCTTAGCACTGTTATCATCCCAGCCCTCGCTCATCTCTTCAACCTATCATTAACCTCTGGCACCTTTCCTTCCTCCTTTAACCATGCGGCCATTACACCCATCCTTAAAAAACCATCTCTTGACCCCTCTTATCTGTCCAACTATCGCCCCATCTCACTGCTTCCATTTGCCTCTAAACAGCCTGTCTATCTTCAACTTTCCTCTCATCTCTCCACCAACTCTCTCCTTGAGCCGCTGCAATGGGGCTTCCGACCCCACTACTCTACAGAAACCGCCCAAACCAAAGTCACCAACGACCTAGCACCTGCCAAAGCCTCGCGCCACTACTCTGTGCTTCTCCTCCTTGACCTGTCCTCCGCCTTTGACACTGTCAACCACTCACTCCTCCTACACATCCTCTCATCCCTCGGCATCACAGACTTGGCCCTTTCCTGGATCTCCTCGTACCTCACTGATCGGACATTCAGTGTCTGTCATTCTTGCTCCACCTCCTCCCCTCGCCCGCTCTCTGTTGGTGTCCCCCAGGGGCCTGTCCTGGGCCCACTACTCTTTTCTATCACACTCTTGGTCTGGGTCAACTGATAGCATCACATGGCTTTCAATACCACCTGTATGCTGATGATACCCAACTCTACATCTCCGGCCCAGATATTACCTCTACTCTCCCGGATCCCTGACTGTCTTTTGTCCATATCCTCCTTCTCCTCACGTCTCCTGAAGCTAAATGTGGAGAAAACAGAATTCATCATCTTCCCACCATCCCACTCTATCTCTCCACCTGATCTCTCTATCACTATTAATGGCTACACTTTCTCACCGGCTCCACAAGTCCACTCGTAAAAAGAAAAATTGCCCGTAATGCTGGCTATTATATGAACTGAGTTCTGCCTCCAGGGTTCGGTGTGCAGGTTCTCCCTCCCTGCTTACATTGACAGCAAATATAAATGGTTGAACCGTGGTAAAAAATTATTCAAGCTTAAATAGATACTTTTAAAAAAGAAGCATTATCTTCTGACTTTAAACCATACGACATAGTCTGTCAGGTACAGATAATAAACAAATGGCAAGATACTCAGATTTATCAGTTGCGGCCACCCGTGCCGTTCAAGCAGGTAAATCCATAGATCAGCTCCCAGAGCTTGCTTGAGGAAGGGGAGAGGAGCTTCCCCGAAACGTCGCACTTGCTGTGCGTCAGTCTTCGCTCTGATGCCGGCGTCTCTCGCTCACCGCTCTGGGAGCTGATCTATGGACTTACCTGCTTGAACGGCACGGGTGGCCGCAACTGATAAATCTGAGTATCTTGCCATTTGTTTATTATCTGTACCTGACGGACTATGTCGTATGGTTTAAAGTCAGAAGATAATGTTTCTTTTTTAAAAGTATCCACAAGTCCACTGCCTTGGGATAACTCTTGACTCCAATCTGTCCTTCAACCCGCACATCCAAACCCTCACCTCTGCCTGCCGTCTCCACCTGAAAAATATCTCCCGTAACCGCTCATTCCTTAACTTCGAAAGCACAAAAATGCTTGTGCACGCCCTCGTCATCTCACGACAAGACTAATGCAACATCCTTGTCTGTGGCCTCCCAGCTAGCAGCCTCGCTCCTCTCCAATCCATCCTTAACTCTGCTGCCTGTCTTATCCACCTCTCTCCTCGCTACTCCCCTCTGCCAATCCCTTCACTGGCTTCCCATTGGCCAGTGAATCCAGTTCAAGTTAGTAACCTTGACCTACAAAACTCTCCATAACCTCTCCCCTCCATACATCTATGCCTTAATCTCCAGATATCTCCCCTTTTGCAATCTCCGCTCTGCACAGGACCTTCTTCTCTGCTCTCCCCGTGTTAACTCCTCACATAACCGTCTCCAAGACTTCTCTCGTGCTTCCCCCACACTCCCGAACTCACTGCCCCAACACCTCAGACTCTCCCCCTCTCTCACTAGCCTCAAAAGCAACCTGAAAAAACATCTCTTCAGGATTGCCTATAACCAACAATAACCTTGCTGTCACTACACCGTCCACAAACATGTCCGCCCCTCACCTTCTGTGTCTTCCCACCTTCCTTGTAGATTGTAAGCCCTCATGGGCAGGGACCTCTCTCCTTCTGTGCCAGTTGTTAGATATTAATTTGTCACCTTTGTACTTGTTTGACCTATGTTATGTATGCAACCCGAATTTACAGCGCCCTGGAACCAAGGGCGCTCTAAAATAAATAATAATAATAATGGTGGAATTTGGGTGTTTCGAACACTCTTGGGAAGGTTGCGCTTTTTGTTGATGTTGTTTCTTCACTGTAGCTGGGGTTCCAGAGGTTAGATACTTCTTCATACTCTTTAGGTATTTGAAGCAGAGTTAAGTATTCACTGTGGAAGGATGAACTAAGCTGTGAGTTCTTATTTAGATTTTTAGCTGTTGACTAAATAGTAGATCGGAGTTGTTGTAGTGTGTGTCTTGGAGTGGCCTCAAGGGTAGCACTCTGAACTGCAATTATTTTAAGAGTCCATTAGATGGCAGTAGAAATTTCTGAATGAGCATCAATGAGCTGCGGAATCAGTAGCTGGGTGCTGTGCTTAGCAGGCTGTGATCACCAGACTGAGTGCTATTTCTAGCAAAGACTGATTTATGATGCTAAATAGCACTGTGTAGTATCATGCTGTTGGGGGGATTACTGGCATTAGCATATAATGTAGAGGGTATTGATGATGAAATGATTTCTCAAGACCAGACTTTAGAGCAGGAGCCGAAGTTTGAATATGAGAGTAAAAGCTTATCAGCAGTACAAAAACATCAAGAGAGTCCTTCCCTTCAAGCTTTTAGAGCTAATTACATGTCCCAAGGATAATGTGCGGCAGTGCGTTCTGGGGAGCAGTTGATTATGTTATCAGGTTCTAGCATCTCAGGTAAGAGAGTGAACTGAGTAATAATGCTGGATGCTGGTTTAAACAGTGGTGGTCTTGCTGTAACTGGGGAGGCTATCTGCCAATCTCCCCCTGCGTGTTTCACAGTGTCCCAGCCAATATGGCCGCTGTTCCCGCCACTAGCTGTGAATATGGGGGAGAGAGAAGGGGGGGCCGCGCTGCCTAGTCACTTAGGAGGGCAACCAAAGACTATTTCCCCCAATTTGAATGTACTTGACGGCCAGCGGTGCTCCGGCGATCCTCCGAAGATGTAAATGTTCTGACCGGGGGGTCCTGACTGCACGCCCTAGATCGCGCCGGTACTGGCTGTGGCGGAGGGTGATGCCCGCTGCTTTTGAGATCAGTGTCTACAGCCCCAGTCACTTGTAGTGGAGGCCTGCAGCCAGTGTAATGTCTGCGCCAGTCACACGCTCAGGTACTCTGCTGAGCGCGATGTTGTCGGGCAGCTGGGGTTGGAGCTCGGTAGTGCGGTTCAGCCGCATGGGGGCAAGATGGCTGCCGCAGCAAACGGCAAGGCCAACGGAGTTACCACCAAACTCCTCGTCCTCCGGGGTTGCGCGAGGCGTCCCTGCGGAGTCCAGGCAGTGTCGGCTCTCTTCCGGTCCCAGGTAAAAGCTTGCTTACGCGATCCTCCGGTGTAGGCTGGTGTTAAGGAGCTGGTCCGCAGGAGCCGAGGTAAAATGTGGCCGCGTCTAGTGGCTCCGGCCCTGGAAGTCCGGCACAGAGAATTTTAGAAGTACTCACTGGCCAGCACATACTTCTAAAACACCCGGGGTCTTGTGGTGCGCACAGGTACCTGCAGCAAGATAGCATGTGAACATACCCAGACATCCACGTCATTGGAGAAAGGAGCACAACAGCGGGAGAAGTATGGGCAGAGCAGAAGCATGGCTCTAATCACAAATCAAAGACGGTCACTCCAGAGATAGAATAACAATTCCAATATTTTCTTTTTTTAATCATAAACTTTTTATTGGTCAGATATAAAGTAGTACAAAACAGAATACAGTACATGTCATTGTAAGACCAAATTTCAACTTTGATCCCCAAAAACACCCAGCCCACCTCCCAAATCCATCTCCAGATTCAGAACAGTAAACATCCATTACAATCACATAGCAATGCAATATTAATAACGGTCAGATAGTTCCTGTTATAATAAAAACTGTACCTGGCTGTCGGACGGCCTCCATCCACACAACTGCCATAGACGCAGTCCCATGAACCTCTACACCGAGATCCCCAACACCCTCTGCCTAACTAAGTTCGGTGAAGCAAGACCAAAGTATCCAGCCATTTAGCCCATATTTTATTATACTTAAGTTTGGCTCCTCTCTTAAAATACACAATTCCAATATTTTCTACTATTTCATAGTTATCAGCCTCATGGTCTGCCAGCATTTTTTACTTTCCAGCATTTTTTAAGTGACAGCTTTTTGAAGTGATTATGAATTTTGACCGAATTATATGACACTCGTCATTGTCTCTGCTCCCATCTTATCGCTATGTTCTTTCTTCACAGGTAGGTCATCTACTACAACCACCATCATCTCTTCCTAACTGCTTTTATATTTCATTTTCCTGTATTGTGTGTTATGGTATGTCATCTACTACAACCACCATCATCTCTTCCTAACTGCTGTTATATTTCATTGTCATGCATTGTATTATGGTATGTTGTCTACTACAACCACCATCATCTCTTCCTAACTGCTGTTATATTTCATTTTCCTGTATTGTGTGTTATGCTTTGTCATTTACTACAACCACCATCATCTCTTCCTAACTGCTGTTAAATTTCATTGTCGTGCATTGTGTTATGGTATGTCATCTACTACAACCACCATCATCTCTTTCTAACTGCTGTTATATTTCATTTCATTGTCGTGTATTGTGTTATAGTATGTCATCTACTACAACCACCATCATCTCTTCCTAACTGCTGTTATATTTCATTGTCGTCATTGTGTAATAGTATGTCCTCTACTACAAACCCCATCATCTCTTCCTAACTGATGTTATATTTCATTGTCGTCATTGTGTAATAGTATGTCCTCTACTACAAACCCCATCATCTCTTCCTAACTGATGTTATATTTCATTTTCCTGTATTGTGTGTTATAGTATGTCATCTACTACAGCCACCACCATCTCTTCCGAACTGTTGTTATATTTCATTGTCGTGCATTGTGTGTTATAGTATGTGTAAACTGCATAGACCCCCAGCTCTGTTTAAAATAATTAGCATGTGTTTATATGTTTAGCTGTGGCTATACACCAGTTGCCTTTTGAAGCATTTCCTTTCTGTTATCTCTCTGTAACCTCACCTGTTTCTGTCACCTGGAAGCAATGATTTAATCAATACACACTATATATTGAAGCCTTTTGGTCTGCATAGACCTTTTGGTCTGCCAGCATTTTATAATTTCCAGCATTTTTGAAGTTATGATGAATTATGACAGAATTATGAGAGAAGGGGGCAGAAACTTAGCTTTGTAAGTAACTGGGCTTTGTAACCTACAGCTTAGTCACCATGCTTACTACAGCTATCTATCTTGCTGCCTTCTTCCTCCTGTCCTACCGCCCGGTCATGCCTCTAAACAACTCTGTCCACATTAGCTCCTCTCTCCTTCCCTCTCCCATGCACGCGTCCCATGCACTACATATTTACTTTAACTACCCCAAACCACCCTTTTTCATGGTGCTGCACAAACATCGCTCATATTCATCACTGAACCATCTGCTATTACTTTTCATTCTCCTGCTTCTCGCTGCAGGAGACATCTCTCCCAACCCCGGTCCATCTTCCTTTACTTCTTAGGCCGTGTTCACACGGCTTATTCCCGACGGATTTGTGAGCCGTATTGAGCTCACAAATCCGGCGTGAATAAGGGGCGGGACGGGGCCGGAGCGCCGCGGGGGCGCCGATCCCGCCCCATAGACAATGTATTGTTTACGGCGCGGACGCGCCGTAAATAATGTGCATGTCACTTTCTCCTCCCGCGGCGGATTCGCCGAGCGGGGAGGAGCGACGGAATCCACTGTTCTCTATGAGAGCAGTGGATTACCATAATGACAGGGACGGATTGGCGCCGTACTGAAGCGCAAATCCGGCGCGGAGTACGGCGCCAATCCGTGCCCAAATAAGCCGTGTGAACGAGGCCTTATTCCACCTCCTCCTCTTCCTCCCACAGAAACCCCGCTAACCTGCGTAATATTTGTTGTACGTCTTTTCCTGTCCCATTTAAATGTGCTCTGTGGAACGCCCGATCCGTCTGTAATAAACTCACTGCTGTCCATGACCTGTTCCTCTCGAACTCCTTCAATCTCCTAGCTCTCACAGAAACTTGTCTCCAGCAATCAGACACTGCTTCCCTTGCCGCTCTCACCTATGGCGGCCTACATTTCACCCACACCCCCAGACCAGAGATAAGGCCGGGTGGAGGAATTGGCGTACTTCTCTCTCCACACTGCACCTACCAGATCATTCCTCCTGTACCCCCTCTCACTTTCCCCTCCTTTGAGGTCCACACCTTCAGACTCTTCCAGACATTTTCTCTCAGAAGATGAATGAATGAAATAGATCCAGCTTACCCGAACACCTATCTGCGAGCACGGACACGCTGGCAAGCGAGATGCAATGTTAAAGAGATGAAGTCCAGCTCAGCTTGTTGCAAGTAAAATCCACGTTTATTGAAGAGTGAAGATAAAACAAGACATCCAAGAGAAACTTCTCACGCGTTTCAGGCCCAAACACAAATGGCCCTTAGTCGTAGCATAGTAAAACATACACACAGACCCGTCTATAAAGCATTACTAATTGGCAAGTTGAAACACCTGTTAAACAGATGGTACGTTTGTGTCTGAATCAAGATACAAAACAGGACATATATAGATTCCAACACATTAACACATCAAGTTAGTAATGCAAAATAATGACCTGTCTATTGTTCAATCCACATGGTATTCTGGTTTTTAATGTAAAAATCCAAAAGGATTCACAATTAAGTAACGACCTTCTACGATCGCCACCTCTAGGCGGGATATTAACTCTTTCTATTCCCTGTATTAAGAGAGTGTTATTATTGCCTGCATGATGCCTAGCACAGTGCCGCGATACTGAAGACGCACACTTGGATACAAACTGAACAATGGCATGTTTCAGAAAGGTCCTTCAAAAAAGCGCCGCGCAGAACGGGAATCCACTACTTCCAATATGTGAGTGTGGATTTATTTCTTTATTAAAATAAATAAATTACAGGTAACGCGTTTCGCAGGCACCTCTGACCTGCTTCCCAGTGTTCAGTTTGTATCCAAGGATTTTTCCCCGTGTTATACCACGTGGGACGCTTAGAACCACGTGGGACGCCAGAGTGCCAGGTCCTAAAGAGCTAGCAGCACTTCTGCCCATATTGAGATGTCTCAAACTTTAGCTGTACCAGTCATAGTACAGCTGTAAGAGCTGAGTGGATTCCCCTCTCATTATTTATTTGTATCGTACGGGCTTCACTAGTGCGCTTGTTTCTATTCTTTTTTATACACGCCGGAGGAATGTCCTCTCCGATGTTTTGAATTCAATTACTGCAGACGCACCCGGTGTGCATTCCGCCCGAGCATCCGAAAGATGCCTTCTAATACGATCCTTCAATTTACAGGTAGTGCATCCGATGTATTGGACGCAACATTGAAAACAGGTTACTAAATAAATGAGTTTAAAACGTGCTAAACACGTAATAGTCTGCTATTTAAACAACGTCAACTGGCTAGTTATATGTCTACATCTAAGCCTCCTATAGTGTTCACTACCACCTACAGTATGGAATTTCCTATTATATCGGATATTCTAAAAAAGTTTCTTCCAATACTTACTTTAGATCCACTTTTGTCTGATTGTTTTTCAGGAGGTTTCAGATGTGCTGCCAGAAGGGCACCCACGTTAATACAGCGTCTTCTCCCAGTTTGTTTCAGGGCCGTTCACACATATCAACATGGTTACGCTTTCCTGGGTGTTTTAGATGTGGACATGGCAGGTGCATCTGTTGTAGTGTACTTAGCCAATCCTCTACCTTCAGGTCACTTCAGACAGGCAAAGATTACCCTATTAAACAATACATAAATTGTAATACTCAATATGTAATTTATTTAGTAACCTGTCTTCAATGTTGCGTCCAATACATCGGATGCACTACCTGTAAATTGAAAGATCGTATTAGAAGGCATCTTTCGGATGCTCGGGCGGAATGCACACCGGGTGCGTCTGCAGTATCGCGGCACTGTGCTAGGCATCATGCAGGCAATAATAACACTCTCTTAATACAGGGAATAGAAAGAGTTAATATCCCGCCTAGAGGTGGCGATCGTAGAAGGTTGTTACTTAATTGTGAATCCTTTTGGATTTTTACATTAAAAACCAGAATACCATGTGGATTGAACAATAGACAGGACATTATTTTGCATTACTAACTTGATGTGTTAATGTGTTGCAATCTATATATGTCCTGTTTTGTTTTGTATCTTGATTCAGACACAGATGTACCGTCTGTTTAACAGGTGTTTCAACTTGCCAATTAGTAATGCTTTATAGACGGGTCTGTGTGTATGTTTGACTATGCTACGACTAAGGGCCATTTGTGTTTGGGCCTGAAACGCGTGAGAAGTTTCTCTTGGATGTCTTGTTTTATCTTCACTCTGCAATAAACGTGGATTTTACTTGCAACAAGCTGAGCTGGACTTCATCTCTTTAACATTTTCTCTCAGAGGCGCGGTTGTGTACAGACTCCCCTGGCTCATCCCGCCACTTCCTGGATCATTTTCTGGACCCACCTGCCCATCACGCATTATGAAATCTTTGCTCTATAAACACTTAGGAACTCATTGACACCATACAGTTCTCACTGCCCCAAATCTCCTCCCTCTCCTTTCCTGGCTGTTAAACGTTACAATGAAACTCTCTCAGCCACCCTGGACATATTGGCACCGCTCACACACTGCACCGCCAGAGTCAGACGCCAGCAGCCATGGCACACGCCTCAGACTCGTTTTCTCCAGCGATGTTCCAGGTGTGCTGAGCGTCTATGGAGAAAGTCAAAGCTACCTGCAGACTATAAATTCATGCTCAGGACTTACCACACTGCCCTTCACTGCACCCAACAAGAATATTTCACCTCCTACATCTCAACATCACACAACAACCCAAAACAACTGTTTGACACTTTCCACTCCCTCCTTGGGCTTAAAGGCCCCGGTCACTGACCTCTATGCTGAAGACCTAGCCACTCACTTCAAAGACAAAATCGACAATATCCGGCAAAACATTGCATCTCAATCCTCAAGTAATACCCATCCTGTCCCTCCCCGCACGTCCTCTAGTCTGCTCTCAGCTCTTGACCCGACGTAAGAAGAAGAAGTAGCCAGGCAACCCCATTTCTTCTCACCTTGTCCAGTCCATTTCTCCAGCTGTCCTCTCTCACCTTAATGCAATCTTCAATCTTTCTCTCTACTGGAATCTTTCTATCTTCATTTAAACAAGCTGCTATAACCCCTTTACTAAAGCAGCCGAATCTGAACCAATCCGGTGCTGCTTATTACCGACCAGTCTCTAACCTACCCTTCATCTCTAAACTCCTGGAACGCTTGGTCTACTGTTGCCTAATCCGCTATCTCTCTGCTAACTCCCTTCTCGTTCCTTTACAATCAGGTTTCCGCACCCTACACTCCATAAAAACTGCTCTAGCTAAAGTCTCTAATGATTGCCTCACTGCTAAATCTCAGGGCACATACTCGTACTTCTCAGCATGCTCCGCACCATTGGCATCCAGGACACTGCTTTCTCCTTCAGTGTCTCATTTTCAGGTTTTACTTCCTCTCTTCTTCCTCCTGCTGTTGGGGTTTCTCAGGGATCTGTTCTTGGTCCTCTCCTTTTTTCAATCTATACAGCCCCCATTGGCCAAACGATCAGTATATTTGGCTTCCAGTACCATCTCTACGCTGATGATACCCAATTATACACCTCTTCCCGAGACATCACTCCTGAACTGCTACAAAACACTTGTGACTGTCTGTCCGCTGTCTCTGACATCATGACCTCTCTCTATCTCAAACCTCTCTAAAACTGAACTTCTTGTTTTTCCGCCATCTACTAACCAACCCCTATCTGCTATTTCACTCTCAGTGTGTGGTACCACCATAACTCCTAGGCAGCAGGTCCGCTGTCTTGGGGGTTATACTAGATTTTGATCTGTCCTTCACCTCCTATATTCAATCCCTTGCCTGCTCTTGTCACCTGCACCTCAAGAACATCTCCAGAATCCATCCGTTTCTCACTGTGGAAACAACTCAAACTCTCATTGTGGCTTTTATTCTTTCTCGTCTTGACTACTGCAACTCCTTGCTTATTGGTCTACCTCTCTGAAAACTCTCTCCTCTCCAATCTGTCCTGAATGCAGCAGCCAAGCTCATCTTTCTTTCCAGCCGCTATACTGATGCCTCTACCCTGTGTCAGCCACTGCACTGGTTGCCTATTTAGCACAGGATACAATATAAACTCATTACACTCACCCATAAAGTTCTCCACAGTGCTGCAACTCCCTACATCTCCTTCCTCATATCTATCTACCACTCAACCCGGTGTCTCCATAGTTCTGCACCCACTACATCTCCTCCCTCATCTCTGTCTACCACTCTACCTGTTCTCTCCATAGTTCTGCACCCCCTGCATCTCCTCCCTCATCTGTCTACTACCCTACACGCTCTCTCCGCTCTGCTGCGGATATCAAACTACAGACTACAATCATCTGAACCTCCCATGCCCGTCTTCAAGATTTCACACGTGCTGCAACAATTCTCTGGAACATCCTACCACGTACCTTCAGGCACAATCATAGCCTTCACAATTTTAAGAGTGCCCTGAAAATATATCTTCCTAGGCAGGTCTACCAAGATCCCTAATTGCTAACCCCCACTTTCTGTCACAAACACTTCTGTCACTCCCTACACTAGGGCACCCAAGGCACTTATCTGTATATAGATGTACTGTCATGATGGCAGGTTCACCCAATTTTTATGTAAACCACCATATTTATAAAACATGGCTGGAACATTGTAAACCAAGCACTTCTCACCCTTCGTCTCCCCCGGCACCCTTATAGATTGTAAGCTCTTGCGAGCAGGGTCCTCACACCTTGGGCCACATGTATGATAGCAATCAATAGGCAAAAAAATGTGTTTTAGACCTAAACAGCTTACATACATGTGGCCCTTTGTGTCTCATTTGTAAGTAGCTTTTATTGTGTAATGTCTGTCTTTTGTCTGTAATTGTACCCGGGAATTATTAACAATTGTTGTTTAGCCTTACAATAACCTCCAGACCTAATGCTCTCGTGTTCTGTACATTGTTATAGAACTTACACACTGTTATTGGCTGGTTAATATCCGTGAACAATCTCATGTGTTGAAACATCAAAGGTTTCCTTTAATAATAACACATTTTCCACATTCTCTCAATAAATTTTCGATACATTTCCTTTTTAGAGAACATTACACCTTCCCTCCTGTGTGAATTCTCTTATGTGCAATGAAGTGTGATTTATTTCCCAGATTCAGAAAAAGGCTTCTCCCCTGTGTGAGTTCTCACATGTGTAACAAGATGTGATTTCTGTGCAAAAGATTTCCCACATTCAGAACATGAAAAAAGCTTCTCGCCTGTGTGAATTCTCTTATGTGTAACCAGACTTGATATCTGGGTAAAAGATTTTCCACATTGTAAACATGAAAAAGGTTTCTCTCCTGTGTGAACTCTCTCATGTAGAATTAGATGTGGTTTCCGTGCAAAAGATTTCCCACATTCAGAACATGAAAAAGGCTTCTCCCCTGTGTGAATTTTCTCATGTTTAACTAGGTTTGATTTCTCTGTAAAAGATTTTCCACATTCTAGACAGGAAAAAAGCTGCTCCCCTGTGTGAATTCTCTCATGTATAACCAGACTTGATTTCTCTGTAAAAGATTTCCCACATTCTGAACATGAAAAAGGCTTCTCTCCTGTGTGAATTTTCTCATGTTGAATTAGGGTTGATATCTGTGCAAAAGATTTTCCACATTCTGGACATGAAAAAGGCTTCTCCCCTGTGTGAATTCTCTCATGTTGAATCAGATTTCCTTTGTCGGTAAAACATTTCCCACATTCTGAACATGAAAAAGGCTTCTCTCCTGTGTGAATTCTCTCGTGTCTAACCAGACTTGATTTCTCTCTAATAGTTTGCCGACATTCTGAACATGAAAAAGGCTTCTCTCCTGTGTGAATTCTGCCATGTATAACCAGATTTGACATCCGTGTAAAAGATTTTCCACATTCTGAACATGAATGTGGCTTCTCTCCTGTGTGATTTCTCTCATGTTCTTTACAACCTGAACTATGGGTGAAGCATTTAAAAAATTCTAAACATAAACAGGGCTCCTCCCCGGTGTGAAATCTTTTCCCCTCGTTTTGTCCTGTACTCCTGGTAACAATCTGGAGGGATTATTGGACAGGTCTGTTCTGTGTCGTCCTGGCTGTACATTCAGGGTACTGTGGTTTGCTCCTGAAGAGTGCTGCATGATATCTTCTTCTACTTTATAACTTTGTGAGGACATGCAGTTTCGTTCAGAAATCTCACGGAATTGTTCTGTTAAAATGAAAAGGGTATGTATGATTTTTTTTTTTTTCAAACCACAGAAGAGAAGCATTTTAAACATTCCATTTAGGCGGGAAAACAAATTCAGTTCTTATTAAATTATTTTGGGCAAAGCCAGAGATGGGTCCAGCAGGACCACTTATTATGACCACTTCCTACTTGCAATGTCATGTAGCTCATGCAGGCATTCCCTATGGTGCCCTGGCTTGTTAGGTATGTAAGGTGTGATAGGCTGTCTGCACACATATCCCTCATTGCTGTTATGACTAAAAGGGGTGATCTATGCCAAAAAAAGCAAACAGTCCTGCGTATGGGGCCTGGAGCAGACAGATGTCACTGCACCTCTGCTAACTCTACTGTGTTCGAGGCCCCAGAGCAGATGGATGTCACTGCACCTCTGCTAACCCTACTGTGTTTGGGACCGGAGAGCAGACAGAAGTCAAGACACGTCTATTAACCAAGCTGAGTCAGCAGAAAGCTTCAATTTAACTGGCAGTTTTGGAATTGGGCTCCGCTGACTGGGAAAGGGTTGTTTTCTCTGATGAGTCACAGTTTTTGCTTCAGGGAACGGATGGATATTGGCATTTCAGGTTAGAAACATCAGCAAAAAAACACCCTGCAACCATTGCTGGAAGAACACAGCATTATGGTCTGTGGAAAGTTTTCCGGGCATTCTTTGGGCCACTCATCTATGTGGAAGGTGTCCTCACCCAATATGGATATGAATCCATTCTTGCACATCACGGAAACCCATAAATGCTGATTGTCTCTCCAGAGGCGGATGGGATCATCCAGCAAGAAAAGTGACATTACATAGCTAGAGATGTCCAACATTGGTTGAAGGTGCAGGATCAAGACTTCAAAGTACTACTCTGGACTTAATCCTCAGACCAAAACTGAGCATGTGTGGGGGCCCTGGAGGGTGGTGTTGGCTCTATAACCCCTCCAGCAGCTGTGAGATGCAGTTGGCTCCAGATCCCTGTGACAACCTACCAGGACCTTATGGAGTCACTCTCCGCCTGTCTCGCTGCTGTCTGTGCTGCACACAACGGTCTCGCTGGAGATAATGATGGGACTTCACTGTGTGTATTTCTCATTACTTTCACTCCTTACAGTGGCTCAAAAATCTGCATGAGAACCTGCCTGTGTGACTGCAGCCTTATAAATCCTTGTATAACGCTGTAACGTATCAGTGACACAGTCCAGGATTCTGCTCTACACTCAGTCATCACTTTTATCACATAAACCTGGACTTGATAAGATTCTGAGACGCACAACCTTGTCTGAAAATCAGGTCTGTCATCTGCCTACACATCTGGCCCTTCAATACCGATGGGGCAGCACTTTAATACAAGTGGACACATCTGGTTAGCGACAATCTCATCATGGCTATAACCAGATCATCATGAGACAAAGTGCACATCTCCAGCTGAACTCATGGACAGGATGATGAGGTCTGTACGACCTAATGGCTGCAGTCACCAGGTCTCCATGTTATAGAGCATCTCTAGGATGTGGTGGAATAGACAGAGCGAGGTTTTACATCAGAATCTGTAATAAAAGTTTCCAGGTAAATCCAATAGTAGTAATGGACAGCTCACCTAATGCAGCGTGGAACGCTTCACCTCTCAACTCGTCCGTGCACGATCCTGGATACTATCCATCCGGTTAAAGTCCAACAACATGTATAGATCAGCACTTGGACATGAGGAGTCAAGAGCAGTCGGATCTTCTTAAAATAACAATCCTTTTATTGAAGACATCTTAAAAACAACCGCACAATGGCTAAACGCACATCAAGACAGGAGACCACGATGTGGGCTGGACAATAGATGACTCTGACCGACGCGTTTCAGGTCACATGACCCTTACGCATGGTAACGTCATCCTCACTACTTCACATTTAAATAGACATAATTAAAACACCTGGGGGAAAAATCCCGATCCAAGCTGTGTTAAAAAGGGGTTGCTTGAATTGGAAACCTGGTATTTAACCCTATATGCTACCAACTGACAATAGTGTTGAAGTATGTTGGCATATGTTCCCACATTTTAGTTGGAAATCTGATTATTAACCCTTCAACTAATAATTATATTGTATGTCTTGGCGTACATTCATTCCTTTAGGAATGCGTGTAACCAAGTTGAAGATCCACCATGCCTCTCGTGCCAAAAGTTTTTTTATGTAAATCTCCACCTCGCACTGAGTTTCTGACCTTTTCTATGCCTATTACCGATAAAGAAGTTTCCAGGACCTTGTTGTATCCAATTCATTAAGAATTCAGGCTGTTCCAGGATCCCTGAAGAAACCTCTGAATTAATTACTACTCACCTGTGCTCACATCTTCTGGGATCTCCTCCTTCACGTCACTCATCTTCAGCTCATCGCTCCTCATCTTCTCTTCTTCAGCCTCCACGTGAGTATCAGTCAGATCTTCACCCTGATGTGACATATGGAACAATTCAGTACAGCAGGCAGATCGACATCAGAGACCCCCAAATATCTATGAGCCCATCTGTGACTGCAGGAGGTGCACATCCCGTATACAGATTGTGTATAGGGCTCCTCTGCCTGAGGATTCCCTGGGACGTCCATCTCTTTTGCTTCATCCTCAACCTTAATATCAATCAGATTTCCCCCCTAAAGAGACAAAACCAGTGAAATAAGAGCGAAAAAAGAGACTTCAGCTCCCTCTACCTGATGATTCTCTGGGACATTTCCCTCTGGACAGTCCTGGGAATACAGAGGACGGGGACATCTCTATGCTGGATTTCTCCTGCTGGATCCATCTGTAGGGAGCACATATTGATGGATACATGAGCTGTGGTATATCTATTTGTATGTCATATACGTCTCATCAACTTCATCGTATGAGAAGACGAGAGAGAGAGAGACACAGAGACTAGTTGCTGGGTGACATCACCCCCTGCTGTGTCTTATCTCCTCTCACCTTGTGATGTCAGCGGCCGGTGATCCTCCATCATGACCTCCTGGTACAGATCCCTGTGTCCTTCTATGTACTCCCACTCCTCCATGGAGACATAGACAGCGACATCCCGACACCTTATAGGAACCTGACAACACAAGGATCCATCATCATCCAGACCCATCATCTCCTGTGTTATGTTTAATGTCCCAGCATTCCCCTCACCACTCCTCATCATCCCCTGTGTTATGTGTAATGTCCCAGCATTCCCCTCACCTCTCATCATCCAGACCCATCATCCCCTGTGTTATGTATAATGTCCCAGCATTCCCCTCCCCTCTCCTCATCATCCAGACTCATCATCCGCTGTGTTATGTATAATGTCCCAGCATTCCCCTCACCTGTCATCATCCAGACCCATCATCCCGTGTTATGTATAATGTCCCAGCATTCCCCTCACCTGTCATCATCCAGACCCATCATCCCGTGTTATGTATAATGTCCTAGCATTCCCCTCACCTCTCATCATCCAGACCCATTATCCCCTGTGTTAGGTATAATGTCTCATCATTCTCAATCACCTCTCCAGTCAGCAGCTCAGTGATCTTGGTGGTCAGTTCTAAGATCTTCTGTATCAGTGAATGAGGTGGAGGCTCGGGACTCTGGGGGCTGCTCCGTCCTCCTGACACACGGGGGACCACACACTCCCCAGACGACTTCTTCACTACTGTGTAATCCTGTGTATGGGGAGACACTGATCACTACATAGATTCTAAGAACCCCTCATCTTTCCCTTCATTCACCTGTTACTGATAGAGAGAAGAGCGAGGTCATGTGAGACTCTCACCTCTCCAGTTACCAAGTAAAGGATCTCCAGGGTGAGGTCTAATACCCTGGGGGCCCTGAGGTCTTCGTCCTTGTCCATCCTTGGGGAGTCATTGATGAAAAGGGCCATTGTCTTTAGCTGTGAGAGTCCTGAACCTGAGGAACCTGAAGACGACGAGGATTGAGAGCAAGATCACACTCTATATACACCTCTATTCTGTACATATATATACCTACACTATAGTGGATACCCCATCCCAGGACAGTGACTGTAATAGATAATTAAGCCATTTAAGGGCCAAGTTCTTCTCCCAGGACAACGACTGCAATTTCTATCAATCTACATCTCACAAAAGTAAATACATCCCTCACATTCTAAATCTTGTATTCTATCTTTTCATGTGACAACACTGAGGATCTGACATTTGGATACAATGTAAAGTAGTCAGTGCACGGCTTGTATAACAGTGTAAATTTGGTGAGCGCTCAAAATAACTCAACACAGTCATCAATGTTTAAATCTTTGGCAACAAAAGTGAGTGCACCCCTAAGTGAAAATGGACAAAATGTGTCCAATTTACCATTTTCCCTCCCCGGTGTCATTTGAATCGTTAGTGTTATAAGGTCTCAAGTGTGAATGGGAGCAGGTGTGTTACCGCTCCCACACTGTCTCAAACTGGTCACTGGAAGTTCAAAATGGCACCTCATGGCAAAGAACTGTCTGAGGATCTGAGAGAATTGTTGCACTACATAAAGATGAGTGAGGCTATAAGAAGATGCCAACACAGTGACACTGAGCTGCAGCACCATAGAGGGGTTTAACAGGACAGGCTCCACTCAGAACAGGCCTCACTATGGTTGACCAAAGAAGATGAATGCACATGCTCAGCATCATACTCACAGTTGAGTGCTGCCAGCATTGCTGCAGTGGTTACAGGGGTAGGAGGTCAGCCTGCCAGTGCTCAGACCATACGTCGCACACTGCATCAGTCTGCATGGCTGTCGTCCCCGAAGGAAACCTCTTCTAAAGACGATGTATAAGAAAGCCGCAAACAGTTTGCTGCAGACAAGTAGACTAAGGGCATGGATTACTGAACCCATGTCCTGTGCTCTGATGAGACAAAGATAAACTTTTTTGGTTCAGATGGTTTCAAGTATGTTTGGCGGCAACCAGGTGAGGAGTGAAATGAGAATTAATGGCAATTAATATAAAATGATAATTATTACATTTCTTTAGATTCATTTTATTAGAACGCTGTATTTTTCTTCAATTCTCTCGGTGGTTTTACATAGTCATGCTGAGTTGATCTTTGATAATAAGTACACATATAAAATTTACTCAAACCAGGTAACGTTTGCCCAGGCCTCAGTTAACGGGTCAGCAGGGCCTGAGATGAGTTTATGCAAACAATGAATGTAGGGTTATTGAAATAATTAGTTTTTGTCAATTCCTGAAAAGCTTGTCAGCATATTCTAATGAGTTATGAAGTCATCTATATGGTAACGGTTCTAATTGGTCTAAAATGTATATCTATATCATATTGTCTTTTCTGTGATTGGTCTATTATGAGTCCACCCCATATCCAAGGCTCAGTTCTGTTCTTGAAACCAGAACCCAGTGGCCATTGTATCTTTTAATTACCAATTGTGGGAAGAATGAGAGCTTGTTAGAGAAAAGATATTCTAAATCAAGGATGACAAGAACACGTGTGTCTGCCTAGAGTCAAGCATGGTGGTGGGAGTGTGATGGTTTGGGGCTGCTTGAGTGCTGCCGGCTGTGCGGAGCTACAGTTTATTGATGGAACCATGAATGTCAACATGTACTATGACATCCTGAAGCAGAGCATGATCCCCTCCTTTCTGGGCCGCAGGGCAGGATCCAACATGCCACTGCCTTGCTAAAGAAAATGAGTGTAAAGGTGCTGGAGGGGCCAAGCATGCCCTCAGCCCTAAACCCTATGGAGCATCTGTGGGGCCTCCTCAAATGGAAGGTGGAGGAGCGCAAGGTCTCTAACATCCACCAGCTCCGTGATGTCATCATGGAGGAGGGAAGAGGATTCAAGTGGCTGCAATATGTGAAGCTCTAGTGATCTCCATGCCCAGGAGAGTTAAAGGGGTTTTGTCACGATCTAATGTTGACGTGGGATGCTCCAAAATGGGTATTTAATCACTTTTCTAAATATATGTCATTAAAAAAAGTGAAGCCTATGAGATCTACAGCCTTCCTTACATGCCCTAAGTTTCCTGACAGTTTACATTAGACATGACCAGGAGCTGACTTGAGCTGATCTGGCCCCGCTTGTGTTGTTCGTACTCCTTATCTGATGGCAGGGAACATAAACGAGCTTTGAAGGGACTGGGGAGAAGAGATCCTGTGTCTTTTGTATAGAGAATCCACTGGTTGTAAACATGCAG
This sequence comes from Phyllomedusa bahiana, assembly GCA_025379985.1. Taxonomy (NCBI): domain Eukaryota; kingdom Metazoa; phylum Chordata; class Amphibia; order Anura; family Hylidae; genus Phyllomedusa; species Phyllomedusa bahiana. The sequence goes on along the minus strand of JAODAL010029086.1, from coordinate 4,420 downwards.
ACGCTCCCTGCTCAGCCCTTCTTCCCCTCCCCCCCACATCAGTTTGTGAACAAATGAAAGAACGCTGCCTGCTAGGAGCTTATCTTCTCTCCTGAGCAGATAAGAGGGAGAAACAAAACGCATATAGCTTCTGCACAATACAGTTATCCCCTGTGGATTAGCCAAACAATGTTTACTCAACTACAGAGACTGAATATCAGGAGCGTGCATGGGAGGTGGTGCAATGACATCACAGAGGAGGTACTTGTTTTTTTTTTAACACAGAAACACAACGCCCCTTTTTTCAAGCCTTAAGAGGGGAGTATCAGCCTGTTAGGTGAGGAATTTACTTCTTGGCAAAACCCCTTTAATGTAGCACTGGAAAAGGGGCCACACAAAATACAGACACTTTGGGCACAATTTGTCCATTTTCACTTAGGGGTGTCCTCACTTTTGTTGCCAGTGGTTTAGACATTGATGACTGTGTTGAGTTATTTTGAGGGCACCACGTTTACCATATGATTCAAGCCATACACTGACTACTTTTACATCAAAGTGTCAGATCCTCAGTGTTGTCTCATGAAAAGATATAATACAAGATTTACAAACATTTGAGGGGTGTACTTACTTGTGTGAGCAAAATATATAAATATTCATCTGCTTCCTTGCTGAGTGGAGGGCACAATGTAATGAGGCTAACGCCCCACCAAAACCTCTTCATTTCTTATTGGATCTGATACTGACAAATAACAATTCCAGGTTTGGGACTGTACCACCATGTGTTCTAAACATAGTGAGACCAGAAAGCTTTCACCCCACCTTCCCCAAACATAAGGATATTAGTAACAAATCAGAACAGGGTGTGCTTAGGAGAAATAGGGAGATAGATGAAGAGGTAGGAGAGGCCTCACCAGACATCATCAGGATACAAAACCTCAGAAACGCCTCCACCCTCTACCCATTCCCCGCACCGACGCCTCCACCCTCTACCCGTTCCTGCACCCTAGACCCCACCCACTACCCGCTCCTGCAACGACTCCTCCACTCTCTACCCGCTCCTGCACCGACGCCTCCACCCTCTATCCGCTCCTGCACCGACGCCTCCACCCTCTACCCGCCCCTCACAGAGCCTCCACCTTCTACCCTTCCGCAACCCGCCCTCCACCCTCAACCCATTTTGCACCGTCGCCCCACCCCTACCCTTCCTGCCCCCGATGTTCCACCCTCTCCCCGTTCCTGCACCGATGCCTCCACCCTCTACCAGTTTCTGCACCGACGCCTCCACCTTCTACCAGTTCCTGCACCGACGCCTCCACCCTCTACCCGTTACTGCACCGATGCCTCCACCTTCTACCCGTTCCTGCACCGACGCCTCCACCCAATACCCGTTCCTGCACCGACGCCTCCACCCAATACCCGTTCCTGTGTAGAGGGTGGAAAGGCAGGGATGTATGGTGGGAGGACAGGTTATGGATGGTGATTACATAAGGGAGGTATCAGATTAGGAAAGAGATTTATGGGGGGGGAAAAGTTTAGGGATAAGTTTAAAATGGGGGAGTTATCAGGAGTTAGGGGGAAGATGTAGGGGGGGAGGTTCATGCAGAAAATAAAGGGGAGGTATCAGGAGATTTGGGGGCAGGGAGTATGGGGGGACAGGTTTATGGATAGACTTTACATGAGGGGAGGTATTAGGTGATTAGGGTAGAGATGAAAGGGGGGGGGTTAAAAAAAGGAGTTACAAAGGGAGGTATCAGGAATTAAGGTAGGATGTATTGGGGGCCCCAATTTAAAATGGATGAAGTTTACAAAAGGGGAAATTGGGAGATTTAGGGAGGGGAATGTATGGGGGGGACAGTTATGGATAAACTTTACAAGGGGGGGGGGGGATCAGGAATCAGGGGGAAGCATGGGGGGGGGAAGGTTATAGAAAAATTTATTAAAGGGGGGTATCGGGAAATTTTGGGAAATGTATGGGGGGACGGTTATGGAGGGAGATTTCAGGGGGGGGGGGTATCAGGAGGGGGGTAGGGGTGTATGGGGTGGAAATTCAAGATTGGGGGTGGGAATGTAGGGGAGGGAAGGCATTATGGATGGAGATTACATGAGGGGGGGGTTCGGGAGTTTGGGTAGAGATTAGGGGGGACGTTTATGGATAGAGATTACGATGAGAGTTATCAGGGTTTGGGGAAAGAGTGTATGGGGGCATGCTATGGAGGAATAACATGAAGGTGGTACAGGATTTTTGGGTAGAGAGTATGGGGGGGGGGTTATGGTTGAGATAAAGAGGGAGGTATCAGGAATTAGGGTAGAAAAGGTATGGGAGGGATTTTAGATGGAGATTACATGAGGGGAGGTATCGGGAAATTTAGGGAAAAGGATGTATGGGGGGCAAATAGGGATGGAGATTACATGGGAGGGGTATAAAGAGATTGGGGTAAAGATTTTAGGAGGGAATTTTATGGATGGAGATAACATGAGGGATGTATAAAGAAAAAGGGTAGAGAGTATGGGGGTACGGGAAATGGATGGATATTACATGAGGGATGATCAGGAGATTGGGGCGAGATTATTGGAAACGGGTTATGGATGGAGATTACTGAGGGAGGCGGGAGATTGGGGCAGAGTTTATTGGGACAGGTTTATTTGGGTGGAGTTTTCCTGAGGGGGGTATCAGGAGATTAGGGTAGAGGTGTAGGGGGGGGAGGTTAGGAATGGAGATTAATGAGGGGGTTTTCTAAAAATTAGGGCAGAATGTATGGGGGAGGTTATGGATGGAGATTACAGAGGAAGGTATAGGAAAAGGGAGGATGTTGCGGGGACTGGTTATGGGGGGAGTTTACATAGGGGGGGTATCTGCAAATTAGGGCACAGTTGTAGGGGGGGACGGGTTATGGATGGAGAACATGGGAGCAGAAGATTAGGGCAAGATGTATGGGGGGACAGGTTATGGATGGAAAAACATAAAGGGGAGGTATCAGGAGTTTAAGCAAAAGTTTGGAGGACAGGTTATGGATGGAGATTACAGGCGGGGGGGTATCAGGAGATTGTGCCAGAGTTTTGGGGACAGGGTTATTGATGTTTTTTCCATGAGGAGGTTCAGGAGCAAGGTTGTTTATGGGTGAAAGGTTAGGAGGGAATTTTGGGGAAGTATCGGATTTTGGGGAGAGATTTATGGAGGGGGACAGGTTATGGTTGGAGATTACATGAGGAGGATCGGGAGATTAGGAAAAAAAAGATTATTGGGGGGGGGTTATGGATGGAGATTACATGAGGGAAGTATCAGGAGTTTAGGGCAGAGTGATAGGGAGGACAGGTTATGGAGGATTTTACATGGGGGGTTACGGAGATTGGGGGAAAGGAGTTTATGGGGGGGGGTTATGGATGGAGTTTCATGAGGGAGGTATCGGGAGATTGGGGGCAGAGATGTATGGGGGGAGGTTTATGGAGGAAAATACATAGGGAGGTATCAGGAGAATAAAGGGTAGAAGGGGTATGGGGGAAAAGGGGTTTTTGGATGAAGATTAGTGAGGGGGGTATCAGGAGATTGGGGGCAGAGATGAAATGGGGGGATTTTGGGGGGCGATTAAATGGGGGGGAGTATCAGGAGATTAGGGTGAGATGTGGGAGGAGGTTATGGAGGGGAATTTCCCAAGGGGGGTATCGGGATTAGGGTGGGATGTATGGGGGACAGGTTATAGTGGAGATTACATGGGGAAAGGTATCAGGAGATTAGGGAAAGGGAGAAAGGGGGGCGGGGTTTTAGGATGGAGATTACATGAGGGGGGGTTACAGGAGATTAGGGTAGGTGTATGGGGGGGAGGTTAAAGGGGATGGGGATTAACAAAGGATTTATCAGGAAATTAAGGGGTAGAGATTTATGGGGGAAAGGTTTTTGGATGGGATTACTGAGGGGGGTACAGCAGATTAGGGTGAGATGATGGAGGGAAAAGGGTTATAGATGGGTTTATTTTAGGGGGGTATCAGGAGATTGGGGGTAAGATGTATGGGGGGGGTTTTTGGGTAAATTTCATAGGGAGGTATCGGAGTTGGGGTGAGATGTAGGGGGGACGGTTTTGGGGGGGATGGAGAAAAAATAGGGAGGATCAGGAATTAGGGTAAGATGTAGGGGGACGGGTTTTTTGGAGGGAATTACAGAGGGGGGGTAACGGAGATTGGGTTTTAAATTTAATGGGGGGGGGTTATGGATGGAGATTACGAGGGATGTATCGGAGATTAGGGGAGAGATTATGGGGGGGTTTGGAGGGAGATTATATGGGGGGAGGTATCGGAGATTAGGGTGAGAGTATGGGGGGTGAAGTTGTTCTACCAAAAGGGGGAAGTTATACCAGGGGGGTAAAGGACCGTGGGACTCACATGGCCCTCATGATGGGAAATATAAAAAGATTTTTACCCCTCTCTCCTGTGACAGATAAAAAACCAT
>JAODAL010029085.1:0-52211 GCA_025379985.1 Phyllomedusa bahiana | reverse complement strand
TGTTCAGGGGGATCTGTGTTTTTTTTTAAACCCAAACTTTTTTTTTTTGCTTTGTGGACAAAAATTGGATTTTGGTTTTTAAACTGACCAGAGCACTTTTTTCCCAAAAAGTTTTGGGTTCCCCATAGCTTGTGGAAAACTTTAAAAGGGGACTTTTTATGGATATAAATTGAAAATGGCTTTCTTCTTGCCCCTTCCAAAAAGGCCCCGATTTGTGCAGTTACAACTGATTGTTTCCAGGAAAGACTCCCCTCTCCTGTAGACCTGCATTTCATCCAGATGATCATGGGCCTGGGCTGCATCTCTGATCAGTTCCCTCCTTTTTTTAAAGAAATTTTAGGGGGACCCCGGGGTTTTGGGTAATTTGCAGTGGTCAAACCCTTCCTTTTCAAAAGATCGCTTGCACATCTCCTGGGACATTAAATTTTTAGGAAATCTTTTTGTATCCAAACCAGCTTTAAACTTCACAACAGTATCAGGGACCTGCGGGGTTCCCCTGGCTTCATGACCCTGCGCTTTAAAAGAACCTGAGACTACACAGAGCATTCATTTAACGGAACTATTACAACAGTTGGTTTGAATTTCATCTCAGTCATTTGGACAACATTGTATCATTCAACATCCTCACAACTTCGGGATATTTTGCTGCACTAAATAAAGGGGCCGAATAAATTTGAAATCCCCCACTTTTCAGTTTTTTATTTTTTACAGAAGTTTAAAATATCCAAAAAATTTTCATTCCACTTCACAATTGGTCCCCCTTGTTGTTTTCTTCCAAAAAAAATTAAAAATGTATATCTTTATGTTTGAAGCCTGAAATGTGGCAAAAGGTTGAAAAGTTCAAGAGGGCCTAATACTTTCGCAAGGCACTGTATGCACCAAAGGTAGAGATTTGTCCAGATGCTAGTATGAATGAGAAGGACATATGTAAAAGGGTTAGGGGGTGTATGACCTCCACAAATACCGTCGTGGCCAGGAAGATGAAAAAGCTGGGGATGCATATACCCCTACTGCGGATCCCCTACCCCTCTGCACCCTCCTTCCCCAATCTCCTTTCCTCCCAAGTAGTTATTCAGTTGCTTAAAGGGGGTGTGGCTTTGTATTAAAAGAGTATTTCATGTAAAAAGGGTGTGTGGTTTACAAAAAGTTTTTGTGGTGGTACAAATACAGTGCTGCAACTTGAAATCTCCCTAACAGCCGCTTTCAAAAGTAGGCAAGGATGATATATAAGAATAGATGGAGGCAATGTACAGCATATAGCTGTATGGAAGTGTGCATTAGATAGATATGCATGGAGGCAGGGTGTATATACAAATGTATATATAGGGCAGACTATATGACTCTTTTCTGGCTGAAAACTGCAGATTTGAGCAGTAAATGCTTACAAACTAAAGAATCTTACAGAATAAGGGACCCAGCGCTGGAAACAGCATGTCTGGCACTAGCTTTTACTGGGGGCAAAAATTATGTGACAGGTTCTCTTTAACTTACAAAAAAATATAAAAACATGCTCAGCTGAGGTCTATCTAAACAGTCCTCACTTTACCAGGGACACATTGAATAACTCTGGGCATGCACCAAGCAAAGAAATCATGTGTTACTCACATCTTGGCTTCGGATCTAGCAATAGAGCTCCTCAAGTAACTTGGTGTTTGTCCCACTGGAGGAGAAAGCACAGTAAGAAATGCACACACAGTCTAATGCAATACTGATGCACTAAACAACTCTGTTTTTGCCCATGCCGCCATCAACAGTTCAGGTTCAGAGACAATCATGTCTCACTTAGCTATAGTTCACTCTTTATCTCTAGATTTACATGATGACTTTTTATTCCATCTTGGCCTCCTTTCTAAATGTATCTGGCAAAAAGTATGGTATACAGCAGCAAAATGCCACAAGAGAGATGGATGAAGGTTGGTTGCTACATACCACACTTTATTGCTAGATAACTTGATATGCTTCAGAAATCATCCTACTACTTGTATCTGCAGTCACAACATCAGATGAATCAGATGTTCAATATGAGTGATCATCTCTTGTCTATGCAGGCACAGCACAAACATTCCATGTGCTGATACTATAACCAAAAGGTTGTAAGGTATGGTGAGGAACTACAAGAGCCAGCCCTCCGTGGAAAGGAGTGGAGATTACAAATGCTTAGTGAATGACTGACTGCAATATAGAAAGACAGCTCATAGGAGATAGAAAGGAGCCACAGAAGTCTGCATGAGAGGACGAAGAGAGCAACCTACTGCAGACACCAGCCCATCGCGCATAGAGCCAACGAGGTCTATGGTGGACACATCCTGTACATTCACAGGATCTTTAACCATAGGCTTTGCCGCAGCCTATTTCGCTGCTTTGTCTGCTCTAGCATTTCTCCTTGCTTTAGGGCTGTCAGATTTTGTGTGTGCTCTGACCTTAATTGTTCCAAGATCTGTAGACAATAACAGGGCTTCCATTCAGTCTCTGACATTTTCTGCATTCTTGTAGGGTTTACTATTTGATATTAAGAATGCTCAGGTTCTCCATATGGAACCATAATCATGGGCTATTCCAAATGCATACCGTGAGTCTGTGTATATGTTTGCAGTCTTATCCTCGACCACTTTCCATGCCTCTGGTTGTGCTCTCAACTCCCCCTCCTAACAAATGAGGCGGGAGTGGTTCAACCTTTATTACCTCATGTCGTGTGACCACTACATATCCAATGCGATACCTGCCGTATTCAAGGTACCTGGATCCTTCAACAAAAAAACTCAAAATCTGTATTAGTGATTGGGGAGACCTTCACATGGGCAAATCCTGTTGTTTTTTGTGCCATTAGCACCATACAACCATGTTCTTCCTTGTCTATACCATCTACTTCCTCCCCTCCTCCCCCTGTGGGTCTAGGTTTAAGGGTAATAGAGTGTCAGGGTTCAAAGGTTCAGAGTCAGTGTAACATTTGGGGGCATCAGTAATGCACACTGCAGGCGCAGCTAACAGACCATAGAGATATGTCATGATTACACCTGAGAACAAATACCTTGTACATAATACGGGGTATGTATTGTTACAGGGTAATCCAGTACAATCTCTGAGGCTTTGTGTAGAAGTACTTGTATTACAGTAACTACTCATATGCATAAGGGGCTCCTCTTGCTACTGAATGTAATATGGATGATAAATAGCTACTGGCCTCTGCTATGTACCATATGACTGTGTAAGAAGTTCTGTGGCATGGCCAGCTATCTCAGTATAGTACAGTAAGAATGGCTTGGCATAGTCAGGTGTGCCCAGGGCAGGTGCAGAGGAAAATTAATAACTTCAAAGTTTGGAATTTGTTAAGTGCCTCTTTTGTAAGCTCAAATGGTTGTGTAGCCAAATACGCATACAGAAGCTGCATAAGCAAAGAAGCTGATTATATTAAAGCTTTACAATATGATATCAAACCCAGGAATATCCCGAGCTGCGCTAGATTCCAAGGAGGAGTCAGGTCCTGTATGATCTATATTCAGTCTTTGGTCAGGTGCCTGGCAGCAGCTGACAGACACTGTCCTAGAAGGCAACCTTTGTCTGCAAAAACTATATCTTGTCTTTTGAGGCTTTACACCCTTGATCAGCTAAACAAACATTAGAGAGATAGTCTCTTCAAATCCCCTGGCACTGGCCAGATTAGTCATTCATGTACAGTAAAGTATTCAGACTCCTTTAAATGTTTCACTCTTTCTTTCATTGCAGCCATTTGGCAAGATCAAAAATGCTCATTTTTTGCTGATTAATGTACAGTCTGAACCCCATCTTGAAAGAAAAGAAACAGAAATGTAGATTTTTTTGCAAATTTATTAAACAAGAAAAACGGAAATATCACATGGTGTTAAGTATTCAGACCCTTTGCTCAGTATTGAGTAGAAGCCCCCTTTTGAGCTAGTACAGCCATGAGTCTTCTTGGGAATGATGCTACAAGGTTTTTCACAAACCTGGATTTTGGGGGTCCTCTGCCATTCTTCCTTGCAGATCCCCTCCAGTTCCCTCAGGTTGGATGGTGAACGTTGGTGGACAGCCATTTTCAAGTCTCTCCTGAGATGCTCAATTGTGTTTAGCTCAGGACTATGGCTGGGCCAGTCAAGAATGGTCACAGAGTTGTTCTGAAGTCACTGCTTTCTTATTTTAGTTGTGTGCTTAGGGTAATTGTCTTGTTAGAAGATGAACCTTTGGCCCAGTCTGAGGTCCAGAGCACTCTGGAAGAGGTTTTCATCCAGGATATCTCTGCACTTGGCCGCATTCATCTTTCCTTCAATTGCATCCAGTTTTCCTGTCCCTGTAGCTGAAAAACACCCCCATAGCATGATACTGCCACCACCATGTTTGACTGTTGGGATTGTATTGGGCAGGTGATGAGCAGTGTCTGGTTTTCCTCCACACATACCGCTTAGAATTAACACCAACAAGTTCAATCTTCGTCTCATCAGACCAGAGAATCTTATTTCTCATAGTCTGGGAGTCCTTCATGTGTTTTTTTGCAAACTGTATGCAGGCTTTCAAATGTCTTGCAAACTCTGCCATAACGCCCAACTGGTGGAGGGTTGCATTGATAGCTAACTTTGTGGAACTTTCTCCCATCTCCCTACTGCATCTCTGGAGCCCAGCCACAGTGATCTTGGGGTTCTTCTTTACCTCTCACCAAGGCTCTTCTCCCACGATTGCTTAGTTTGGCTGCACGGCCAGGTCAAGGAAGAGTTGTGGTCATCCCAAACTTCTTCCATTTAAGGCCACTGTGACCTTAGGAACCTTGAGTGCTGCATAAATCTGTGCCTTGCCACAATTCTGTCTCTGAGCTCCTTTGGCAGTTCCTTAGACCTCATGATTCTCATGTGCTCTGACATGCGGTGTGAGCTGTGAGGTCTTATATAGACAGGTGTGTGCCTTTCCTAATCAGGTCCAATCAGTTTAATAAAACACGGCTGGACTCCAATGAAGGAGTAGAACCATCTCAAGGAGAATCAGAAGCAAATGGACAGCATGTGAGTTAAATATGAGTGTCACAGCAAAAGGTCTGAATACTTATGACCATGTGATATTTCAGTTTTTCTTGCTTAATACATTTGCAAAAAAATTTACATTTCTGTTTTTTTTCTTTCAATATGGGGTGCAGAGTGTACATTAATGAGCAAAAAAAAGAACTTTTTGGATCTTACCAAATGGCTGCAATGAAACAAAGAGTGAAAAATTTAAAGAGGTCTGAATACTTTCCGTAACCACTATATAATACTGTCCATAATTCAGGTGGTGTCCACTGTTGCAGAACTGAGGCCAGGCTTCTATATATCGTATTGGTTAGTTTAAGAAAGTAGAAAGTATTTCAGGCTAAGTGTTAAGGTATCTGTAACACATCCTACAGAAAATTACATAGGAAAAAGGAGGCTAACTGAACCCTTTCTCTGCAGTAACCTGCTAGACCCAAAAACACTCAGGAAAACCCTTAAACTTATAAGGAGATAAACATTCTAAGTAGGGAAACAAATATTGGGGAAAGATATTTAACTTCAGGGAAAATACAGTTTCCCAAAAAGATAACTGTTCACAAACTGAAGCCTATTTCTGGAAGATTTAAAATCATTGACTCAGGGTCGTTCCTAGGCTAAATTGCACTCAGGGCGAGGTGAAGAAATCCCCCCCCCCTTGTAAAATAGTGCGCCACAATGCAACACAGTGTAGCCAGTTGCCCCCTGTAGCCAGTGGCCCTCTGTAGCCAGTGGCCCCTCCAGCCAGTGGCCCCTGCAGCCCGTTGCCCCCTTGTAACCAGTTGCCCCCTGTAGCCAGGTGTCCCCTGTAGCCAGTTGCCCCCTGTAGCCAGTTGCCCCCTGTAGCCAGTGTTCCCCTTTGTAGCCAGTGTCCTCTCGCTAGCCAGTGAAACCCCATGTAGACAGTTGCCCATTGTTGCAATTGTCCCCTATAGCTAGTTGTCCCCTGTAGCTCAGGATTTTTAAAATAATAAAAACTCATTCACCCTTCCAGGATCCCTGTGGCGCGTCCCGGTCTGGAGCCTGGATTCAATGTAAGCGGTGTGACGTCATCACACCGTTTACACTCAGCTCCCAGTGTCTCCTGGGACGCTGCTGTTTATGTATCAGCACTCTGACTGAGCGCTGATACATACAGGGGAGGAGGTAAGGGGGGAAAAGATCCGTTCTGCCTTCCCCCTGTGCCGGCAGCGGCACTAAGTGTGTGCAGCTGCCGACAGTAAGAGGCTAAACACGGAGCCGAAAGGCGGGTGGCGCCCCCCTCGGGTGAGGGGAGCCTCGGTGCCCCGGGTGATCGCACGCCCCTTGGAACGGCCCTGCATTGACTCTTCCTACTGGCCCACACCCTGAGTCTTGCAGCATGTACCTATCTGCTTACCATCATTTGCAGATAGCTCATCAACTGCACACACCATTTAAGACTAGATGGCTTTACATTTAACAGGACAGACAAATAAAGAATTAGAAAAAAAATAACATAAAACTAATAAAGAAACTAAGGGCCCTTTATACATTTCCACATATATAACAAGAAAACCTTCAGACTAAACAATAATGAAAAGACGAAAAGAATATAGCAAAAAATATATATATCAATGCCACAAAAACAAAATAATGGCAATAGTCAAAATCAAAACATTCCCTAGACTTTAGTACTTTTACTTCGAATGATTAAAAAATTAATGTCTTCATTCCTATGAGAAAACAGAAGGTTAATGTTTAATGCTGCCCTTCTCCACCTAAAGCCAACATTTGGGAAAAAGACAATAAGTGACATTCCTGGTAGCATGAAACTGCTTAAAATATAGAAATATTTCAAAATTTGAGGTCTTTAATCTGCCACGTAGACTTATTTTTAATTTAAACTAAATTTAACTCCTTAAGCTGACCACCTGAAAAGTACTTAAAGGGGCTGTCTCACTACATTGATTCATCTTACTTCAGTCCTGTTTTCTTGGTTTCACTATAGCAACCAGTGCTGGCAGCCTATCAGGATAGATCAAACAGGTCTGTAGCTATAGCGACCTAAGGAGCTGATGCAGCTCATACAAGAGGGGATATCTTGGAATAGGTAGGACACTGTTAATGGACATATATTGCAAAGTGACTTGTTTTTGCAAGATCTTTAATATAAAAAACAATCCTTGTAGTGAGACAACCCCTTTAATAACCAGCACATGACCAGCACATTTATTTAATTTTTGCCTCCTTGCATTTCAACAGTCTTAACTTTTTTATTTTTTCAATGACACAGTTGTATTAGGCCTTGTTTTTTTTACATCACAAGTTGTACTTTTAGGGGGATTAGTTTAAGTTCACCTATAAATCATTCCAGAATTTTACACCATTCACATTTTACACAATAACTTGTTATATTATTTCTACAGGTTATTATGGTCATGGGGATACCTAATATGTGTAGGGTTTTTTTTGTGTGTATTGTGCATACAATACACACAAAAAAAAACCATGAAGGAATATCTGTTTTACATTTTTTTTTTTTACACTTAGTAATGTATTAGCATATTCATATATGCTAATACACTATAATCTTTGTCAGTTTGACACAGACAGCATTCAGCGCAGCACACAGTGTGCCCTGATTGCTGGCTTCTTACACAGACATCTATGGGGCTACTATAGGTCCCCAGGGTTGACTGTGCAGCCATTCCCAGGCTCTGTCGGGTCACCAGAGTCCCGATCACCAGACAGAGTAGGGGGAAGCCCTTTGATAATGCTTTGGTCATGAATCCCTCTCTCTTTTCAATCACTGTTCTCTACAATAACCACTATATTCAATATATAGAGCAATGCACATCAATCTGAATCACTGTGCTGTCAATACTTATTCTGCTGTATTCATTCCTGGAGACATTCACTCCTTCTCCTTGAACACAAACTGCAGCCAGCTCACACATTCTACACTGTGACCTTTCACCTTTCATGAAAAGCAAAGTTAACACAAATTCTATATCACACAATTTTCCTTTAAACCCAATCACCACACAAAGAAACTGTGGTGAATTTAGAGCAAATTCCATCCCTTTCAGACATTCAACATCCATCTGTTCAGACAACACATATACATACAAGTATATAGAACCACAATCACATCATCTCATATATTTATCAAGTTCTTGAATCAGACTTACTGTAAAGATTTTGAAAAAGCCAGGACAAACAGGAGATATTTGGAGAGCCAGAAAGTATGTTGTAAGGCAAAAAGCATCTTACCTCGTGGCCATTTTATATTCTGCTGTTCAAGTTTTGACCATGGAATGAGGGGACCTAGTAAAGGAATCTAAATTCCTTTCTAGCTACACAATATATATGTATATCTCAAGTCCTTATATACTGAATGAGAACAAAAATAATTAAAAAGTATATAAAAATCATATAAATATAAAAATGATAAAATTACCCTCACACACCTGAGGGTGTTCAAGTTTCTGGAAGATGAATTGGTTTATTAGGAATATGTTCTTAGTGTTTGCTAAATACCTATAATGTTTTATCTAATTACATTTACATTTTTTTTTCATAAACAGCTAACAGTAGTATGAAAATAATATATGGCGATACACCTTACCAACCCCATACCTCTTGCATGTTCCTGGTCCGCTGTTGGTCTCTGCTTCAACTATGTTGCCTTTTGACATATGTCTGCTGAAGATAATCTCTGGCTAAAGCAGTTAACTCAGTGATAGCAACATGTCACTGCTGCAGACAGGTATAGGTTGTAGCCAGTGTTGTAGCTACAAGATTTGGTGTCATAGCACTTGTGACTTAGGGTATGTTTACATGGCTTATTTTGCAACATATTTCAGGGCGCATTTTGCCGCCTATTGCGCTTTATACGTGGCGAAATGCACCCCGCAATTATGGTAATTCATAGCTCTCGTAGAGAGCTTTGGATTACATGTCGTGTCTCCGCGCGTACAATACACTTATACTGTACGTGCGGGGGAAAATTGACATGTCAATTGTTCGCAGCGCTTACACACCGCTGACAATGGTGGTCAATGGGAACAGCCAGGGACCGACCCCCCCCGTGCTTTGGAATTACACATTGATCACCGCGTGTTTCCAAAACACACAGCGTATTGCGATGCGGTGCTGACAGATCCCCCTCCCTTTCCACACACTGTAAAGCTGTAACAGAATCGCAATACAGTCGAAACTATGGCCAAGCAGATAGCTCTTGCCCAGCTACTTAATTCTGTAGGCCACAGGTCTGCAAGAGGTGGCATCTTTTAGGCCCTAGACTTATGGATGGCTGAGGCCTATAGGAGTAAGCACAGGTGGCATAGTGTGGTGATGTCATCACATCACATGTATCAATAATTCTAGTAGATGCCAGAAAGAAGCATCCGGGAACAGGCGGCATGATAATGAAGGGACTATAAACCTATCTACATAATGGGGGCCTTTATACCTACCTACCTAATGGAGGGCCTATACACTTACCTACCTAATGGAGGCCCTTTATAACTACCCAACTAATTCAGACCTTTATACTTACCTAATGGGGGCCTGTATAATTACCTAATGGAGACCCTATATCCCATAGAGGCTAGCCTACCTACCTACTTAATGAGGGGTGTACTTATCTAAAAGGGGGTGGGTCTATCTGCTTACAATACATATTCTTGGACAATACATATTCTAGAACTAAAGTCTGTATTTACTTAAAATCTATGTATTGTGATTTGTATGAAGCAAACCTATCATGGATTCAATAATGTAACTCCAATTTCAAGTCATAGAATTCAAGAATTGCTAATTCACCTTGCAAGGGCAAAGTACCTGGTTACTTTGGCTCTTACCAAAGGGTGCTGTCAGGTACCTAACAAGTCCCAAGTCCATCCAAGAATGCATTTATCACTCTACTCATTTTATTTCAGTGTGTTGTAACACTATTTGGGATGAAGAAGGCACCAGCCATTGTCCATAGATTGGTCAATCAGATCCTGTATGGGCTAGAGGATTTTTTAGAGTATACAGTATCGTGATGATTTTAACATATTCAGATAGACCCGAGAAGGATGTCTTGCCATAATGAGGAGAGGAGCATAATAATGTAGTAAGAAAGTCGATGTGAGGAACGTCCAGGGCAGGTGAACAGAGATAGGAGGACAGACTGTGAGCCCTTAGGCTAGGCTCCCCGATACTGTCCCTGCCTACTTGCTCAGCCAGCCTTAGTGGGCTGGTGGCAACTGGACGACAGTCCCCACCCTGGTAAAGTGCACCCAGAAGACTGACAAGACATACAAACAGAAAAGAGTATTCAGGCAGACCGGGTCGAAGGCCAAGTGGGCAAAGAAGTACAAAAACATAAGCCAAGAGACAAGACCGAGGACAAGCAAAAGATCAAGGAACCAAGCAAGTATATATGGGCCAGTGATAATGTGAGGGACGTCTGGGGCAGGTGAACAGAGATGGAAGGACAGACTGTGAGTCCTAATGCTAGGCCCCCCAATACTGTCCCTGCCTACTTGCTCAGCCGGCCTTAGTGGGCTGGTGGCAACTGGACGACAGTCCCTACCCTGCACACAGAAGATGGACAAGACATACAAATAGAGAAGAGTAGTCAGGCAGACCGGGTCAAAGACCAAGTGGGCAAAGAAGGACAAGCAAAAGATCAAGGAGCCAAGCAGACAATAAATAAATACTCAAACCAGGTCAAGAAGGTCTATCACCGGCAAGGGTGATCATAAAGGAGGAATAATAAATTGGAAGTCAGGGACCAGGTCCAGAATGTGATTGGACCAGCTCCCTAGCAACCTTGACAGAGACAAAAGGTGGAGACGTCTGTCAATCATCACATCCTAATTAACCCATTAAGCCCAGGACAGATAACAGTTGATGAGTGTGTCAAGAAACTAATTAACAAAGCAGAGTGCTTAACAGCGCATCCTCTGCCATATGCTGCAAAGAGAGGATGTGACAGGGGCCCTAATAGATGCAGATGTGACAGTACACCCCCTTTTATGAGGGGCCACCGGACCCTCACTGGAGCCCCCAGGTTAAGAAGGGTTCAGGCGGTGACATTTCTTGACGAGAGGCGGGGCATAGATGTCATTACTCAAGACCCATATCCACTCTTCAGGACCGTACCCTTTCCAATGGACGAAGTATTGGACAGAATTCTGGACCCAATGGAAATCCAGAATTTTTTTCAATTTCAAACTCCAGCTCTCCCTGGACCACAATATATGCTGGTGGGTTAGACACAGGTAGCACTGGCGGAATATATTTTTTCAACAGAGATTTATGGAAAAAATTATGTATCCGAAACTTACTGGGTAATTGAAGTCTGAGAAAACCCTGATTTATGATGTCAGAAATACGATATGTATCAATATAAAACGGAGCCAATTGCCCAGAAGGAACCCTGAGATGTAGATTCTTAGTAGATAACCATGCCTGCGCCCCCACAACATAATCAGCACCTGAAGAACGTCTTTTGTTGGCGTGACGTAGCTGGGTATCTTGGGCTTTAGCCAGGTTCCGAAAAGCCTGGGTCCAGACTGTGCAGAGTCGTTGGTAAGTTACACTCCAGCAAAGTAATGAAAGAAGGCTCACCTACTTGGACCAATTCGTTCCCCTCTGTGTGGCTCCTTGCTGCTGATCTACGTAACAGGCTTCACCGCCGGCCAAGCGGTATATGCATAAGCAAACTACCGGCTATCCAGGTGCCGTTCCCAACTTGGCTGCAGTCTGTGTCCGTGCTATGTGTTTGCATTGCTGTGCTTTTTATGAAAAAATAATAAAGCTGTATTTTCTTATCATATCGGGCGTGGAGTCTATGCGGTGCAAGCCTCATTTGGGAACGGCACCTGGATATCCGGTCGTTGGTAAGTTAGTTCAGCAGTAGGGTAAATAGACTCTTGGTCCAGGCACACCGAGAACTAGAGGTTAAAGCCATAATTGCAGAAGAAAAGCAATATTTTAGTAGAATAATTAACTTTATTATTAACAGCAAATTCAGCTAAGAAAATCCTTCCATTTCGCTTCAGAGTCAAACACAAAACTTCTTAGGAATTGTTCGAGTGTTTGGTTGAGTCTCTCTGTCTGACCATTGGTTTGCGGGTGACATGCAGAGGAGAAAGACAGAGAGCTACCCAACCAACCACAAACTTCCTTCCTTCCATGATTAGAAACAATGTTTTCAGGGATACCATGAAGACGAAGTACGTGGGTGATAAATAATGAAGCAAACAACGTGACGCTGGGTAGTTTCTTCAGGGGCTCCAGGTGGTGCATTTAGAATATCTATCACAATTAACCCAGATGACAGTTGGGAATTAGGCAGGTCAGTTATAAAAATCCATCGTAAGATGGGTCCAGGGTTTTTTAGGAAGAGGAAGATGGTGAAGGAGACCCTCCGGCAACTTTCTAGGTACTCTAGTCCTAACACATACCTCCCATGCTGACACACACTCATGGACATAACATGACCATGAGGGCCACCAATAAGATCTAACAATTAGATATTTGGTCCATCAATCCTGCCAATACAAAGCAATGAACTTGAAATGAAAATCGGTCCAAGGAAGACCATTCCTCAGCATCAGGAGGAAGCTTGATGGCCCATTCTTGGGGATCTCCCTGTAAAAGGGAGGCAACAACCCCCACCATCTGGGTCTGGGTGACAAGGGATTTTATCCGAAAATACAGTAGGCATGACTCCCAAACGTCCCAAATTCCCGTCTGTCTCCTAAAAAATGTTTCGGGAGTAACATCTTAGGTTCCCGGGAAGCCGGTGATGGTTGAATAGGGACGACGGGAGAAGCAGTAGTGGCTTTGGCCCGCTGACAGGTAAGCACATGGGCCTGGTCAGCTAAATCAGAAACCAGGCCTGCCAAGCCCTCCATCCGGCTCGCAAAGTACTGGATAGTGTTCATATCTGAACAGTATGAAGGTATATGTGGGCCGGTGATAATGTGAGGGACAACTAGGGCAGGTGAACAGAGATGCAACTACAGACTGTGAGCCCTAAGGCTAGGCCCCCCCGATACAGTCCCCGCCCACTTGCTCGGCTGGCCCTAAATGGCTGGTGGCAACTGGATGACAGACCCTACGCTGGTAAAGTGCATACAGAATATAAACAAGATGTATAAACAGAAAAGAGTAGTCAGGTGGACCGGGTCAAGGGAGTAAAAAAACGTGAGGGAAGAGAAAAGTCTGAGGACAAGCAAAAGAACAATAAACCAAGCAGACAATAAATAACTGCGCACACCAGGCCAAGAAAGTCTATCACCAGCAAGGATTATCATAAAGGAGGCATAATAAATAGGAAGAAAGTGACCTGGTCCAGAATGTGATCGGACCAGCTCCCTGACATCCTTGACCCTAAGCAGCACCTAGCCTTTTTTGCTGCTCATTGACCAACTTAAATTCCATACCCATATCCTCCAATAACTACATGGAGACTTTAACTTGAATAAATTGGCCACAGCAGCCATTTTATTTAACCAACAATACACTGCCAATGAGTAAATATCCAAATACCCATCAGCCCAAGACCCCATATCCAGACAAAGCTTGGGGCTGAGGTCCTTGGAGCTAAGACCTCTGAACCATTACCGAGCCTGGTGAAACCATTCTTCTTTCAACCATATTTTACCCCCAGCTGTCACCCCCGACTTCAGGGCACCAAAAGCCACCACAGGCAGCTACGCATTCCATAACCTGCTCCCAAGGACGCTGCCCTGTGGAGCCCCAACCTTCGCCAAGCCGGTCCATCCAGCAATTGGGAGCAAGCTGAGCCTCACTCCCCCACTACTTTCCACCAACTCCAAGGACCTCAACCCGCTAAAGCTAGCGACCAGGACACCTCATGAGCGCGACGCCCCCAAAAGCCCCAAGACCCGCTCCAATCCCTCTCGGATGTCCAAAGACCATAAATCTAACCCCACTGCATTCAAATGAACGCCGTCCCTACGCCAAAAATCTCTATTACCCGATTCCAGCTATCTATGCCGCACCCCAAAACCACCGTTCCTAATAACAAAAGACTCCACCGCTTTATTAACCTTAATACGAGCTCTATTAATGCCCGCTGCTGAATCCGCGTGCCTCCATGCTAACCTAGGCACTATATTAGACCAACCCGCAATCACACCCGGATACAAGGTCCACAGCCTCAGGAAATCATGACGAATGTCCCTTATTAATTGCCTGATTGGGCGCAGGCCCAAATCGTTACCCCCAACATGAAAGACTACTACATCCGGGGCCCTGTCCCAGGAGACGAATTGCTGGAACTCCGGCAGAACTTGATTCCATTGGAGGCCCCGCTTGCCGATCCATCGAATAACCGCCATCACCTCTGGTATGCCCAACTGTCGACCACTTGCACTAAGCACTGCTCGTTCCGCTCCCCAGTGAACAAAAGAATGGCCAAATATCCAGACCATTCGATGCCCTAAAATAAAACAAGAGACACAACAACACCAAAACAACCGATAAAAACAAAAGGAACTACCGGAGTGAGAGAAGAACTATCCCTCCCCCCCTTTAGGGAACAACCTGGGCCAAATGAGGACGGATGTAGAGCCTGTAATGGTCCGACTCCCACCTACCAATCCTCCGCACTGAATCAGCATCCAAACCCCAGCTAGCAGCTTCTGTAGCTGTCCCAATTTGAAATGAATGGGGAGCAAAATGTGAAGGATCTATTCCTAACTCCCCCAAACATCGCCTAAAGACTGCCGTGAATTGAAAACGGGATAAAAAACTCCCATCCAAATGTACAAGCAAGGGGCCCAGCCCCCTTCTACGTTGTGGGCAGTACTCCGCAAAACAACGAACCGGGCACATTTTTGAACCTTCAACCTCGCCCAAAAACAGCATCCTACCCCTACCCAATTGATCCGTTTTTGACCATCTTACCCGGATCGACAACCCCGCCAACTGACGATGCACGTCTTCCCACCTTAAACCTCCAACTACATCCCTACTTGGACAAACCAATTCTCCTATCCGTAAGGCACCAAAGAATGCTAAGGAAAAGGCAAGGCGTAATAGCCCTACCTCAAACTCCGATCTACAAATCGAACTCAACTTCTCCCCTAATCGTTGCAGTAGCTGAAAAACCACTGGGCGTCGAGAGTCCACCACCGCCGCCCCCCGGCGATACCCCCCGGTGCTTGCCTCACTCCAAAAGCCTTGGTTAAATCAGCCAATCCCCTTGTTTTAAAACCAAAGGCTAAACCTGACATGAACCGTGAAACCCTAGAGACTGACCATCCCTCATTAGAAACGTGTCTAATAAGACTAAAAAGAGCTGCCGCCCTTTCTCCATCCATTGCTAAAGGGCCCAACTCCGCTAACCACTGCTCCCACACCGCCTAAGACCTACAATAAGAATCCCATGTCCTGGGGTTACCGATGACCTGAACAGTTGTTCTGTGGCACTGAAACCAAGGTCCACAATTCCGCGGGACACTCCAACCCCTCCGCTGCTGCCTTTGGTGCCAACTCCTGAAACCGCTCCCACTGTGAACGAGACAATGAGTCAGCTAGATCATTTTGTACCCCAGCACATGTCGAGCCACCACCCATATGTTCAACCCCAAACAACGCAGTACCAAATGCCGCAATAATCACAAGACTGGAGGTGAAGAGGCCGACAGGGAGTTGATGGCCTGCACAACCCCCATGTTGTCACAGTTAAACTGAATCTTCCGATTCGCAAAGCGTTCACCCCAAATTTCAACTGCCAAAACTATTGGAAACAGCTCCAATAGGGCCAAGTTCTTAACCAAACCAGAACTGAACCATGATACCGGCCATCGCCCCGCACACCACTCCCCCTGACAGTAGGCCCCAAAACCTACACTGCCCACCACATCCGTGAAAACCTCGGCCTTATCCAAAATAATAGAGCGACCATTATAATGCGCCAAAAAGGAGTCCCAAACCCTCAAATCCTCCTTCATCCCTACCGACAACCGCAGGAAATGATGAGGAACCTTAACCCCTGCCGTCGCCTGCACCATCCGACGCGAAAATACTCTCCCCATCGGCATTATCCTGCAGGCAAAATTGAGTTTACCCAGCAAGGACTGCATTTCCCTCAGCGTCGCTTTCTTGCATGCCAATTGCCTCCCGATCTCTGTTCTCATGTCTCTCAACTTATCCTCTGGTAAGCGACATTCCATGACGATCGTATTAATCCCAATTCCCAAAAAAGTCGTCTGACCCTCTGTCTTGTCTGGGGTCAATGGTACCCCAAAATGGGCCGCCAACCACTGCATCGATGCCAACAGCGACCCGCAAACCCCAGAGTCCGCTGGGCCAATGCACGTCCAAATAGTGGATGACAGATGACAGACCCAACACGTCCCGCACGACCCACTCCAAAAATGAACTGAAGGCTTCAAAATAGAAGCATGAGATCGAACACCCCATCGGTAGGCAACAATCAACAAAAAACTAACCCTCCCAAGAACAACCCAACAAGCGTGCGCTCTCTGGGTGCACTGGCAACAGCCGAAAGGCGGATTCAATATCCGTCTTGGCCATGAGTGCCCCTCGACCATAAACTCTCAGCCATTTTAGCGCCGCATCAAACGACAAACAGAGTTCCGGGTCGATACCATCATTCACCGACAGACCCTTGGGAAAAGATAGATAATGAATTAATGTAAACTTATTTGGTTCCTTTTTGGGAACCACGTCCAACAGGGAAACTACCAAATCCGGCACCGGCAATGCCTCAAATGGGCCCGCCATCCTGCCCAATGACACTAATTTTTCCCTAATCACCTCCGGATGCAAACGAGCTGATCTCAGGTTCTTAATAAAAAATGGGACCTCATGGGTAGGTGACGGGATCCGAAAACCCTCACCAAAACCTTTTTAACAACAATGCCGCCTCCCTATCCGGATACCTATTTAGGTACGGCTCCATCGCGACTAGGCTCACTGGAGTCGTCCCCTTGCTGAATATTTGACCCCCTCCCTTTTCCTTTACGTAAGCAACGTGACGCTCCGTGCGACGTGGCGCTGCCCACTGAGCAGACATGCTTAAAGCAGCAGCTCGTTCCAAACCTACACTGACTGTCATTGAACTGCCAGCAGACCCCTGTCTTGAATTCCTTTTGGGAACCCCCCTGCTGTCCAGAGGTACCAGGTCCTCCCTGAAAGGGCTGGCCGTATCACATGGGCACCATAACCCTTAACCATAATCCGATTTGATCCCATCGGATTGTGGGTCTGACCGCTTTCCGCTGACGAAACTGTTCATCATATCAGAGCCACGCCTGACCCCGTATATCCGCTGTGCCTCTGCTATAGAATCTAAGTAACAAAACAGTGCGGAGCAGTTCTCCGGAGCCTTTTCCCCAATGACGCTCGCCAATATGGCGAACGCCTGCATCCAGTTTTGGAAGTTTTGCAGTATTAGTCGCCACCTGCGCTTGTCCTCCTCCTCCTTCTTCCTTTCATCCCACGTCCCTTTTGGTATATTAAATTTCTCAAGTGGTAAAAGGGAAAAAAATTTCGACAGACTCGTCCTGCCAAATTTTTTCCCTCACCTCCTTTTTTAGATGAGCGCATAAAGGGCCCTCAAAGCACATGCATACCTCCCCTCTTGCACGGTCATCCAATCTAACCCTGACCCCACCCGCTTCCACACTGTCCCTCGACCTCAATTCCCCAACCCCAAGCAGGGATGGAAACCAAGCATTCGATCCGAAACCCGTCGACCCCCAGGCCGAGATGGGTGATGGTTGCGTCACCGATCTTGCCGTACCCGGTAGCCATGTCAAAACTTCGCGCAGGCTACTCGCTAGCTCTTGCCACGCCGGCGCCATCCCCCCACCCATTGGAGCCAAACCTGCCCTCTCCCCTCTACCACTTGCCCCGACGGTGACGAACATGACACAGATGTTGACTCACCAGGCTGCACGGGCGCTGTGAACCCGCCAGCCACGCTGCCCGATCCCTGAAGACTTCCTCGACGACCCAGATAGCCTCCATCACCGGCCCGTATGATAGGTTCCATTTTATGCTGATCCCGAACAACGTGGACCTCTGACCGAACTCTCCGGTTTACGTCCCTCGCCGCAGGACCCCCAGGTGGGCCACCCAACCGACCGACAGGCTCCAACCAACTCGGGCCGGCCGCATCCCAAACCTCCCGAATGTCGACCGACCTTCCTCTCTCGGACTCCACACTCCTTCCGTCCCTCGGCTGCTCTCTGGCCGGTCCCCCGACCGGATTGTTGCCAGGGGCACCCACCGCCGCCGAGATAATGTATCCTGGAGCCCCAGCCGACGCCACCACTGGGCTGGGATGGCACCTGCTGTGCTCCGCAAGGCCCGCCTGCCTAGAAGGATTCCTCCCGGGATGAACGGCACGTGAACGCCCAGAAGAGCGCATTGTCCACCCCGGAGGGTCCCTAGAGGGGCTCAGACGGCGTGCACGGGCCCTGGGGGTCGCCTCAGGGCTCAGGCGTTCCGGGGGGGTGAGTCCGGCGCCTAGAGAGAACACTTGTTCCAGGGGGTCTATAGGAGCCGTAGAGACCCGCGAGGTATGAGGCACTGCCGCAGGCGCAGCCGCCCCCCCCCCCAGCACACCCCGCACCTGCTGCGCTAGCCACTCTGGGCCGCGCTCTCCAGCTGCCCTTCTCAGGCTTGCCAGCAGCTCCTCCACATTGTCAGCGATATTGAACAGCCTCCCCCCAGAGCTCTAGGAAAGAGACAGACAAGCGCAGTTGTACAGGCCACTGCTGCTTGTCACGCTGCCGCGTCTGCTCCCGCGTGGCGCAGGGTCCGGCGTATAAGCCGGCTCCTCGACGCACGCCGCGCCCCCCACGTCCGGCCCCGGACTGGACAGAGACTAGAGGTGGAGATGCCTGTCAATCATCACATCCTAATTAACTCATTCAGCTCAGGATAGAAACAGCAGATGGGTGTGTCAAGAAGCCAATTAGCACAGCAGAGTGTCTAGGGCTGTGTTCAGACTGAAATGCAAACACAGCTTAACAGTGCCATGTGCTGTGAAGAGAGGACGTGGCAGAGGCCCTAATAGGTGAGGATGTGACAGTCGATATTCCATATTTACAAGTCAGCTGAAATTAAGTTTTTTTTTCATGTTGCTTGTCTTAATTATATTACAATGGCAAATTATTTGTTTCTGCTCTGTTCCAAGGATGATTAGCTATAAAAATATATTCAGGCAGCAAAAATAATCATTTACTGAAGCTTGATGCTTGCAATCCAGTATATTATTTATTATCTATACAGTATTGTACTAGCAGCAAATTGCAACAGCACATTCCTATTTGTCTTTATCAGAACACTCTTTTAAAGGTCATATATCTCCAACTTGTCAAGGTTATATTATATATACTGAAAATAATAGTGTTTGTACTCCATTATGCCAAACCAGCCTCCAAGCTTCTACTATACCTTTTTCTTAACCCCTTAACGACCTTGGGCGTATCAGTACGTCCCAGGGCCGCTAAGGGGCTTTGCAGGGGGATCGCTCCGCGACCCCCCGCACAGCCGGCGGGTGTTAGCGCCAAATCGCCGCCAACCCCCGGCAGTAACAGCGCCGGCGGGTGGCTCCGCCCGCTGGCGCTGTTTTACCCATCAGGCGCCGCGGCGAAGATGGCCGCGGCGTCTGAATTAACGCCGATCGGTGCCGCGCACCGATCGGTGCGGTGATCGGCATAAGCGCAGCTATACTGCGCCGATCCGATCACCGGGCATTGTGGTGGGGAGCCTTGTGAAGGCTCCCGTCACTTACCCTGGCCGGTTTGCCCCACTTCCGTCCGCAGACAGGAAGTGGGGAAACCGCCATCTTTGTACACCCTAATGCATTGCCTATGCAATGCATTAGGTTGTATTAACAATCGCGCCACCTAGTGGTCAAGTACCTCAGGTGGCCTCAATGTTACAGTAAAAAAAAATAAAAAATAAATTTTTAAAGTACAAAAAAAAAAAAGTATTAAAAGTTCAAATCACCCCCCTTTCTCCATTTTACAAATAAAATCATTAAAATAATAAAAAAGTTACACATATTTGGTATCGCCACGTCCGAAAAAGTCCGATCTATAAAAATATAACATCATTTATCCTGTCCGCTGAACACCGTAGAAGAAAAAAAATTCCAAACGGCAAAATTGCGTTTTTTGGTCATTTTACGTCACTCAAAAAATGGAACAAAAATGATCAAAAAAGTCGCATGCATTCCAAACTGCTAGCAATAAAAAGTACACTTCAGCCGCAAAAAATTCCCCCTCACTGACGTCCGTAGGTGTTAGTACAAAAAAGTTATTGGTCGCACAAAATGGCCCGTGGCGCAAATTTCAAAAATAGAAAATGATTTGGAATATTTTTACGGTACCAAAACATAACGGAAACCCTACATGTTTGGTATTTCCGGATGTGTAACAACCTGAAGAATACAGATAACACATTATATTTACCAAAGATTGAACGCCGTAAAAGCAAAACCCCCGCAAACATGGCAAAAATACATTTTTTTTCACAATTCGTCCCACTTGGAATTTTTTTGCGGTTTCCCAGTATATTCTATAGTATAGTGAATAACACTATTAGAAAGTACATCTTGTCCCGCAAAATAAAAGCCCTCTTGTGTCTATGTAGGTGGAAAAATTAAAAAGTTATGGCTTTCAGAAGGCGAGGAGGGAAAAAACGAACGTGTCACCCAAAAAAAACGCCGGATCATTAAGGGGTTAAATGACTTGTTTTCATCCCCTCTCTCTCTCTCTCTCTCTCCAAACCTGTGTTATGTGTGCATCATTTTTTAGGAATCTACATCCTGGTAAGCACTTCCAAAGGAATATCCCCATTAACATATATTTGTATAAAACTTTGCTAGTTGCAGGTTGCAATCGAGCATTTACTTTTAGATGTTTTGGGTCTTATTTTCTTTTTTAGCCTAAGGATGCACTAACACAGATTTTCCAACCGGTATTTTGTCAATTTTTTGCATGTAAAGGGATGGCTTATGTCCGCGGTTTGAGGATTCAAGCCATCGCCCTTCACATACAACTGTTCATGTTCTGATCCAAAACCGAGCAGAAATATGAAAATGTTCTAGATGTTACATAACACCAGCGGGTGTAAAAAACCACCCAGCAGAAAATATGTGCAGTGTGAACCACTGTCCAAAAATCGTCTGTAAATCCGACTGAAACCCGTGCCATGGGTATGGGCCCTTACACTTATTTCTCAGGAAGAGTAGCAAAAGTTTTTCCTTGATACCTTTCTTTACTTTATGATCCATTCCTGACTGAGGCTAAAAAAACTTCATAGAAAACTGCACCAAATACCACATGTGTGAAGATGGTCTTTGAAAACCGCTGAAAAAGGAATAAAATCTTTGGTATCTTCTCTCAAGTATATAAATAAATGCACTTGTGAGCATGTAGTACATACAAGTCTTATATTCCCAAGGGGATGGGACGGAAACTGTTAAGTGATATGAGCCTGATGTTATGTTCAGGAGGGAGTGACCAGTGAGTGCACTTTAAGAGACAGTGTGTGACCTATATATAAACTCAGCAATGAATTGTCATTCAGAGTGTATAGTCTCACCTCTGCTGGGCTCGTTACCAATCCTTACTCACCATGGATGATATTTACAAGGCAGCGGTATGTGATATTATTCCCACTGATCCTTACAATAATAATATAATATAATATATAATGATGTAATAATATAACATAATAATTTAATAAAAGCTTGCTTTTCTGCTACTAACAAATACTGATAAATGTTTACGTTAATGTGTATTTCTTATTGCATATTGTTTACAAGATATATTTTATTTTAGCACATCATACAGATGTAGCAAGGCTGAGTTTGTCATTGCCATTTATCAATTAAGCACGACATCATAATGTGTTTATGCAGTTTAACACAGGACTATAAGATAAACCTGTTACGCAAATTTAACTTTGTCCCAATGCATGAACAAATCAGTCCTGCTGAAACCAAGACAGTAGATATGAATGACTGACATTAATGTAATAGGGTGATAAGATGTTTTCACAGTCACTTCTGTAAGTGCTATAATACCCTAATTATTACAATGGACACATGATTCCATATAGCAATATTGTAAGAATGAAAGTACGGTAATAATGGTATTTATTTTTTTATTTATTTTTATTATATTTTTGCTATTACAATCAAACATTGAGAAAACTTGTTCTTGCATCTAAAGTCATAGGAGTTCTTCAAATGTTGTATAACAAATAATAAGATAAGTTCATAAAGTACAATATTGTGTAATGTGTTATGAGCTGTAAATTTTAGACCAAAGCACGTAGTAAGCATTTTATTATGTTTCAGGATAGTAAGTGCGCTAATGTAGTTGTAAACCATTAATAATAGTAAAAGGATAAGAAAATAGAACTGTACATCATAAATATGCTGAAAAGTATATTTGTGACATTCTGGAACATAAGTGTTTCAGTATTGTGGTTCCTCTATATATTTCTGACATGTAACAAAAGACCTATCATTGCATGTGGAGAACCACAATGGCAAAGACTGAAAAGCCCACACGTAAACACACAGCTACAAGCATGCTAGGCACTCAAACAGGGCATTGACCTTCAAATCTGTCTTTGACTGTGACTTACATAAAACACAAGTGTGAAGAGCTGCATGTATAAATTGTACGTATATGACAAGTGTCCAAATGAATTTCTTGTTAAGCTTTATTATCTATCCAATCAGAAAACAAAGTGTAGAAGTTAGCAGCTGCTTTATTTTCTCCTAAACTATGTTGCTACACAGAGGCACTTTGAACAAGGCCCTCCGTATGATTTCTGTAAAACTACTTGGGGCTGAAAGCTCTCACTATGCTGCTCACAATTAGGGTATGTTCACAAGGCGTTTATGGATCGGATTTTGGATCCATTTTGGATCCAAAACACATCCAACATGCAAGTGCGTGTTTGGGTGTGTTTTGGCTACAGCAGGATCGCATCCTATAGTTTTAAATAGGGTGTCTGCTGCGTCTTTGGGATCAAGAATTAACATGTCAATTCTTAGAACGGATCCGAAAGACGCATCAGAAAGACGCAATGAAACGCGCATCAGCAATCACTCGTCTGAACGCCGATGCGTGTTTTGCATCAAAAGCAATGTAAAGCACACTGCACATTGTTAGATGCGTGTTTGGGCCCAGTTAGGGTCCGAAACATGGATCGAAATACGCATCTATAAATGTATGTAAATGCGCAGTCAACACGCTGTGTGAACATACCCTTATAGAGCTGAAGCATGTGTACTGCACTGCTGAGAAGTAGGTTTGGGAGAAAAATATAAAATGCTGCCTGTGAGTTAGCTTTCTCTCAATCATTCTGCATCACCAGGAGTATTTACACTTATGATGGTTATGGCTATGTCTCCACTAGACTGGTTTGCAGTCGGATTTTAAAGCAGATTCATTATTTAAAATCTGCAAAATCCGACAGTAAACCATCGCCATAGACCTCAATAGAAAATCCGAGCTATAGTCTACACAGCTCAGATTTTCTGAGGTCGGATTTCAAATCCAAACGAAAAACATAGAACATGTTCTATATTCCGGTGGATAAAGATCGGGTAATAATATTGTTGTATGACAGGGGGCGTCTGATACCCACAATTACCGGGACAAAAAACTAAAATTGTCTGTAAAATACTGTTCAGACTCTATTTAGAATCCAAACAGTATATTACAGTCTGCCCTGTATACACAGCTTTACAATGCTCCAGGCATTTATCCTTTTCACTGGATGCCAGATATGCCTTATTTAAAATGTCTCAACCAGGCATATATTTTCCTGTGCAAAACATTTGGGACAAATTATGTTTTTTTTTTTTTTTTTTATAAAAGTTGAAGTATTGACAGTATAATATTCTAGAAGAAAATGATAATGATTCTTATTTTACCAAAAGGATCTCAGGGAAGAGGTTGTCTGGACTACTGAATGCATCATTTGTCCAATCTGTTCATGCCAGGATAAAAGATGCTAGTGTAAACATGTGACATTTTAGTGAATGAGCAAAATGTTAAATTTCATTATTGTGTGAGTTTATAAAAATCATTTAATATGTATTTTATAAATGACAAGAATAGTCTGTTTATAAATTTGGTCGCTTAGTACTGAGAGATAAATTTAATTTAAACTGTAATGCAGCATGCATATTAATATCTTAGTTATATATAGCTTGAACAATAGACTATCATCTATACACAGCTGTTTTCTGGAGAGATGTCAAGCATAGGCACTGATAAAGGCTTGGTCATGACTTTGAAATAGAGTACATTGCTTGACTAATTTTTCTACGCCTACTAAGAGAAGTGTTCTATCCACTGTTTTACTCTATGGGTTGGTACAAAAACTATTAAAAATGCATAGTTCCAAAATGTCCCAAACACATTTTTTTATGTTAAGTAATGCAATTCTATATAGAATTGTGTCCAAACACTGTAAATGTTATAAAATACAGTTCTATAAGGGCTCATGCATACAGCTATATTACAACTTTGTACAACCTCTGAGGGCCACATGTATGAATACTGTCTAGGTCTAAAACTCACTTTGTTGCCCATAGCAACCAATCAGAGCGCCCCTCACGTTTTTTCAGAGCACTATACGAAATTAAAGGGGCGCTCTGATTGGTTGCTTTGAGCAACAAAGTGAATTTTAGACCAAGACAGTTTTCATACATGTGGCCCTGAGTTCTAAAGAACCATGATATAGCAGTCTGTGAGGTCATGTTGCACCTTCCTATGCAGAGATTTTTCTATGTTAAATTAAGTCTATAAAAGTGTGCAGTGTTCTCTTGGATGTCTTATTACAGAGTTTTGCTCTTGATCGAAGTATTATTCCCAGAAAAGAATATTACCTTAATGAGGTGCCATATGTAAGCACTATAAGGTAGAACAAACTGGCAATGGGTAACAGGGATCCAAACATTAATTTGCACTGTTAGGCAGCTTGACCACTTTAACTACAGCAGACATGATACATTTATAAATAAAAAGTCATGTAGGTCATAAAAGTCATATAAGTAATTTCAGGCCTTATACAGCTGAAGCATTGGGGCACTCCACCTATTATCAGTTCCTATCTTGCACAATATCAGGGGGCCCCTTTTTTGTAATATTTGCTCAGGCCCTGGACATAAGTACTGCCAGTAATACCCTGATGGCACCCATAAATAGGCCTAAATATGATTGTATAAGATTTTCCAAAAAATATGAATATATTTTCAGATCCTCTTGTAATTCCTTCAATTACAATTGGGATCAATTGGGAGCTGATATGCTAAGTAGATAATGCAGCAATAACATAAATAGCATGAATATGGTTGTTTATGGCGGTCACTCAGAAAACACATTTCCATCTGTTACATTTAGCAATACATGATGTATTATGTACTGTGGAAAAGAAAGAAATTTTGCCAGCTTACCTTGTAATACTCAGCTGAAAGAGACCAATGTTGCACGTATCCCGTCCGGAGTAGACATAGAGCCACAATATACTGATAAGACTCATGATACAGCAGTCAAAATGGTCTCCAGATAAAATTTCAAAAGCTTTATTGAGTAATATTTAAAAAAAATAGAAACCAGCATCCACAATGCAGCTTAGAAAAATAAGCCTCTAACGCGTTTCAGGTGTGAACCACCATTAATCATGGCATCATTAACAATACTGACATACAATGGAATAAAACAGAGTTTGTATGTCAGTATTGTTAAAGATGCCATGACTAAGGGTGGTTGACACCTGAAATGCGTTGGAGGCTTATTTTTCTATGCTGCATTGTGGATGCTGGTTACCATCCTTTTAAAATATTACTGAATAAAGCTTTTGAAATTTTATCTGGAGACCATTTGGACTGCTGTATTATCGGTCTTATCAGTACATTATGTACTGTGCTCTGTATTTTATAGTATGTCCCAAAAATTAAAAATAATGTAAAATATTATTGTAAATGTGAAGGTTAAACATGTACTGAGAAATTAAGGAAGGAAATCTGGATGATAAGTACCTGTACCTCCATGTCTACATAAGGTAAGGCAAGTGTTGAGCTAAATTTGGTTCACGTTTCAGTATGTGAAGCTGATAAAGGGCCTAAGGTTAAATACCATTGTAGCTGAGCTACTTGTAACAATCAAATGTTTTATCTTTCTCGCTGAATGTCTAAGCCAGAAATAGGACACATAGTGAGGATTAGGTTTCTTCAAGCTAGTGACAAGCATATGGCTACCTAACTTAGACAGTGTCTGAGTATCCAGGCATCTGCCTAGAAGGGTAGAACAATAAAATCAGTCCCACAGCTGATATTTCTTATCTGAAGTGATGACACATGGGACTCACATTTCACTCTCAAAGACTATTGTTACCATCAATTGTCTCCTAAACAACAGCAGCTCATAAGACAGCCAAAGAGGGTATGGTTATTTCCCTATACACCTCATTCACTGAATTTTTTAACGCTTTTTAAGCCAGCTAAGGAAAATTTCTTTCCAAGCAGGCAGTCATAGGCTGAATGCGGACATAAATTCTGTATATTTTTATATAAATAGATATGTTGTAGACATAATATTTTAAAGTATATTAGCAATAAGTAATGCTATTAGCAACTTAATATTTGTTAATTACCTACAAAATGGCAAACTGGCTTTTTGTGTTTGTCTAACCATGTTTATATACCATTATTTACCTTCTCTTTTGTAGGTCGAGCAGCTAACAGAAGAGCAAAAAAATGGTAAGTACCGAAAATATCACCATTTATGTGTAAATGTACATTATTGGGAAAACATATCATCTATTAAGAACTTGCCACAGCATTTTGTTGTGCAAAAGTTGAAATACTTCATGATTTTTCATTATAAACACTTAGGGCAACATATATGACATGCCAGCTTTAAATTGCTTTAGAGGAGTGTAGAAGGTGCCAGTTTGCATGTCTCACAGCACTTTATACATATGTCCCTTTCTACGGGAAAATTTGTCTTAACCAAACCACTTTTAAATTACTATGGATTAGTACAATAGTTATGTGCCACTGTTGTGTCTGGTGCAGAAATCGTCAAGTTTTGGCATACGCCCATCCATACACCTATAGGATAGGGATACCACAGTATTTTGCCCGCAAAGCATGCCAGAAAACTGACGCAACCCTGTTCATACATGTCGCTCTTAGTTGCTACCTTTTCTTTCGTTATTTTATAAATATATAAAGCATATTATTTATTATATTAGTTATAATATACAACAGTATGAATAAGCTATAAAATGGTTTGAAAATAAAACACATATTCTTCCCTCCAGAATTCAGGGCAGCTTTTGACATTTTTGTACAAGATGCAGAGGATGGCTGTATCAGCACAAAAGAACTGGGAAAAGTCATGAGAATGCTTGGTCAGAGTCCAACTCCTGAGGAACTGCAAGAGATGATAGATGAGGTGGATGAAGATGGTCAGTTTTACACTATGTTGAATGATATTCTTATTCATTATAAACTTTACCAATTAATTTTTGGAGTGGTTGCATTACAGGTTAATGTTACATGTTACATTAAGAGAATTTCCTTTGTATGTGACTTTATATTAAATTACAATTCTCTATGACAGGAAGCGGTACTGTAGACTTTGATGAGTTCTTAGTTATGATGGTCCGATGTATGAAAGATGACAGCAAAGGAAAATCAGAAGAGGAATTGGCAGATCTTTTCCGCATGTTTGACAAGTAAGTGTTGAAACAACAGCATTACAATTTTAATTAATTAAAATACCATCATATTATCTTCATCCATTGATGCTTAGAGCTATAGCAGCTCCATATTACAATGTTATCTTTAGTTGATAGTTCAGTTTGTCATTCATTTCTCTAATGTGAAATTCACCCTTGTTTCTGTAAGAGCAGCCTATGTAAAGTGAAAATACAAGTATGCACATCGATGTGAGGCAACATTTTTTCTATAAGAATCGTAAGCATGAAAAGGCCACCTAAGTAGCATAAATGGCAATTAATTTTAATATGGGATATGCTGCCAGCCGAAAAATATAATGAAAAAGATTTTTTAAACACTGTTGTACAATCCACTTTTACAGAAATGCTGATGGATACATTGACCTTGAAGAGTTAAAGACCATGCTTGAAGCAACAGGTGAAACCATCACAGAAGATGACATTGAGGAACTTATGAGAGATGGTGATAAAAATAATGATGACCGAATTGATTATGATGGTAAGTGGCTAGTTAATTAATATACAAGTATTTTGGGCTGCAGACTGGGTTTAACAAATAGTAGTTATTTAGGTGTATTACTAATTGTAAGAAGATTAAATTAATTGTATTCTTTTTGATTATCACAACAAATTAATGGAACAGTGTTATAAATATTAATCTTGTCAAAGTCTACTACTACTGAGAAACCAAAATACATAGGTTGTACTGAAATGAACCCAAATACCTAACTTTCCTTATGCCATACACATGCACTCAAGTGTGGCACAGGCCTTTGGGCCCACCTCTTGGGTTCATACACTTACTACCCTCTATGGTCATCATATTAAGAGAGATAGTTGCTCATGCATGTTTCCCCCTCGAGTAAAATCTATGGGAATTACACCACCAGCCAAGCCAGCAACTTTTTTATACTTCAAAAGAGATAGTCACCTTTCCAGTTCTCCTTGACCAGATGGGAGCATCATTTCACTGAGATGTGAGGATCCCAAAAGTTAGCAGTATATATAAATAGCAATTCAACAATTTCTCCCAACCACATCTCATTTGTGTGTTACACATATTTGGCTCCTCACTTATACAGCACATCTCCACTTTCCCTTGTAAAACAAATGCTCCATATTGCTGCACCCACTTATGTCAGCATGTTGGTCCTCATCATAAAATGATATGCTGTTCATATTTATATTGTTTTGCCATATTGTCCTAAAATATAATAGTGGCACGTAAATAATGCCCCTGGAATTAATAGTGGCATTTGTACAAGTGACCCTCAAAATATTGTAATATTTATAGTGCCTCTAACAATACTGTCATGGTTTTTAGTGAATGATAATGTCAATCATAAGTGATAGCTCATACAGATAAAGGATAATTTTGCCACTTGAAGGCTTCATGCATAAGGTTATTCTCTCCACAATAACCCATACAAAGTGCAACAAATGCACTGTAGGTCCGTGATATGACTACATAGGCACATTTTCTGAACCATGAGAAGAACATCTGTGTGACTTCATCATGTGGAAGTACAGTGTAGGCCAGTAGGTTTCTAGTAGGTTTTTGTTAGGATGACCATGAATCTCTAAAGTGACCATGACCATGGGCCCATATGTAAAAAGAGAAGTAATAAAATTAGATTCAAAACATCACAGTAATAAAATCTATATTGCTTTGGAAACTATTATGTCACAGCTAATTTTGGTGTAATGCAAAAAGAAGTAGATAACATCATTTTTACATAATATAACATTAGTTTGATTAATGCTGAACTGTACTATATATATTATGTCAAGTTAGACCATTTCTTTTTGTATTCCTAATGATCATATTTCAAAGATCATATTGGAATGATTCTCTATTTACACAGCTAAGTTGCTTAGCAACTGTTTCAAACCCATTGTATCTAAAAAAAAGTTTTGTTTTTTATGTACTTGAATAGGAAAATAAGACAAACTTGTTTATAAAAGATTGCAGGTGGATGCACAGTACTTACTAAAAGACACTCAACAATCCATATTAGAAAAGACAAAAGGCCTCTTATATTCAACCTTCATGTTCTAAATACATATATAATAAACAAACATTTTATCTGAAGTGTATATAATAGGTATGTGGGTCACATTTTTGCCTGTTTACTTACAAATAAAGAAATATTTGCTTAGATACAAAACCTCTCTTATGATTGTATGCATCAGCAATATTATTTTGGAGCACAATTGCTTCCTCCATTTATTTCCTTTTTTCTTACTAGATTTTTATGTTTTGCAGAATTCCTGGAGTTTATGAAAGGAGTGGAATAACCTGAAGAAAGGATTTCACCATTCTATTTTATTTAACAGAGAATTTAATAAAACTGTAGAAATATTGACTATCTCTCCTTTATTAAAGCATTGCTTCACTTTCATTGACATTTGCCATTGGCCATTAAATATTTGTCAGGTGACCCTTAGCAAGATATCTGTCCCTTCATCTTTTTTGTAATGTTCAGTATTTGCATGCAAATCAGTGATAGATTAATGTACATGACTGTATTAATGTTCTGTATTATATCTATTTGTATTGTGGCACTTAGAAAACTCATTTGGCCAATACTGCACCTCTGTCATGTCATGACATGCTCCATACTGAGGTATACTCCAGTGGGGAGAATATGGTGCTATACAGAGGCACCCAATAATAGAAAATGGAAAGATAGAGATACAGGTGTTGCTGATTAAGAGAATAATTAAAGTTTCCTTTTTTCAGAAAAAAACACCACTGCACTAATATCACTTCTTCTGTTCACTGTTTTGTTAGTTCCACTTCCAGGTTTGACTTAAAAAAATTGCTTCCAAAAATGCCGTGTGTAAAACCATCCTAATACTTCATTGACTTTTAGGACCCCCTTCTAGTCTTGGATATAAAAAACAGGATTTCACCTGCTCATTTTTGATGGCCAGTGGCAAATCACACAAGTGAACCTACATGTTTGTGTATCTCTTCTCAAAAGTATTACACATGACAGCGATATATCTATATATATCTATATATATCTATATCTAACTATCTATATATATATATATATATAATATATATATATATATATATATAAATATATATATAATATACTATATATAATAACATATGTTATGAGCTTAATTGTCTCAACCTAAATCATTTAGATGACATGGATAATTTTTTAACTATCACTTCTATTGGTATGACAAATTTGTATTCATCTGTTACCAAAGTAGGGTGCATTCATAAGTGGTTTGAATTTTCAGATTCAGATTTCACTGCAAACCCTCAGAGCATCGACAAAAAAATCTGCATATGTTATATGCTAATTTTTCTGTGGATTGTGCTGTGGATTCATTATAGATTTAACTACTGTTCATTGAAGGGTTGAATTATTTTGGTGTATAGTAGATTGAGCATTCTGCAAATTAAAGCAATCTTTTCTGGGTTGAAAATATCTGCTAACATGGACATGTCAATTTCAAAATCCATTTACATGTATAGTACATTAATTTGCTGCAGATTTGTGGAGAAGAAGCCACAAAGCATATTTGTAGTGAAATTGGTCACGTCTGAACACATCCCAAGACATCTAGTATCAACTAAACAGTGACCTAAAGAAGTCCTTTTGGATTGTTTAAGGAAAGGAAAGAAATTTGTTTTTCAGGGTGTTCTAATTGTTACAAAACTAAAGTATGAGAAAGGGCAGCAAAAAACCAAAATCATGAAGATATTTTGGGCTATAAAATTGTAAACTTGTCAATAAACTAATTTCTAAGATAGATGGCAAAAATTTTGTTCTTTTTTTTTAAATAAAAAACTTTAAAGAAAAGGGTTTTGTTAACAAAAGCGTTTTTTGAGCCCGGGTTTGAACCAAATCCTTTTAGAAAACTTGTTTGGATCCGTCTTCGGCCCCCCAAAACCACCCAAACTTTGTACAAATAAAAAACAATTTATTTACATTCCCTTTTAATTAAAACCACAAAACGAGTTCACACGAGTAAATCACCGATCTTTCCCCTTTTGCATCTTTGGACAGTTTTTTCAATCCTTTCCAAAAAAGGGATATGCCCCAATTCGGGTCTAAAAGGACGCAACAGGAGCCCAAATTTAAAACCATAGGGGGCGATCCTGTTGAAATCCAAACACGCACCCAAAAAAACACCAACAAGTTTTTGGGAAATACGTAAAGGGATTTTTAGGACCCGATCGCCGCGCTTTTTTGGATGGATTTTCAAATCTATCAGGGACCCAAAAATCAGACCCAAAAAAGGGCCCATGTGAACACCCTTAACCACCCTCATCAAACTTTGCTTTGTGGTTATCAAGTTTACAATATAGTAAAACAATTTAATGATAGTAAAAAAAATTTTCCTCTAGAAATTGAAAGGGAAGGCTCAGAAAGTGAAGAAAAATTACTCCTATCGGGTCGATAGTCAAATATCACCCAATTTATCAAACGTTTCCGAAAATTCATAATAGATTAAGGGCCGATACAAATTAAAGTCTAGGGGAAAGAGAACCAACACCTTCATTTTCCCACCCAAACAGGGCTGGAAAGCGGGAATTAACATTCACAACAAAAAAAGGATAACTGCAACTTCTTAGGAACCCCACAAGGTTAAAAAAAGGGTCACAAAAAAAAGTCACGACCTTCACTATCCCTGTCTTGTACCACACATGCCCCTTAAAACCGCATCCCCCACAAATTAAAAAGTCCCAGAAGGCAGTTTTAATTTAAAACCATCATTTCCCTTGGGAAACGGGAGTTTGGGTTTATTTGTCCGGGGAACGCAGAAAGAGGGCTAAACCCTGTTGACCCACAGTTTAAAAAAAGTCCCGGGAAAAAAGGGAGTCTTTCAACCCCCAATTTATTTGGGAACGGGGACATTGACTATAGTTTCCCCTGACCATTAAACCTTCTGACCCACAGTTTAAAAAAAAGTTCCGGAAAAGGGAGTCTTTAAAAACCACCTTTTTAAGTTTTCATTTGGCTGACTATCCCTGTCCTGGGCCCACAGCATAAACCCCCAAAAAACCTGAAATGACCCACAGTTTTTAAAAACTGCCAAAAAAAGGGAGTTTTTTTCAACCACCTTTTTTAGTTGAATTTAAAACTTTGGGAACTAAATCTGCCCAGGGGAACCTAAAATCGGGTTCAAGTTTTCCCTGTACCTCCCTTGTACAATTCAGGAAAATTTTTTACCCCAGCAATTTTGTACAGGGAAAATTTTTTTTAGTATTTTAAAAATTCAAAAACACATTTTTAAAAAAAATGGGATGGAATCCCACCACATTTTTTGGGTTTCTCTTTTTTTTTAAATTGTTTTTAAAAAAGGGGTTTGTCTCACTACGGGGAATGCTACTTTTTAAAAAAGACTTCCCAAAAAACAAGCCTTTTGTTTTTGGTGTCCATTAACATGCCCAACCTTTATTCCTTTTTCTGACAATCCCCAACCCCCTTTGACCCACTCTTGACAATTGTGAAAAAACAAAAGTCGGGGAAAACCACATTTTTTACAATAAACCTTAGAAAAACCTGCATTTCACAGTAAAAATCCCCCCAAAAAATTCAACACATGCCCCTTGAGCCACTTGAAAATTTGGGTGAAAAAAATGCTCGGGGTTAAAAAACCCAAACAATTTTTAACAATAGAACCGTAGTAAAAGCTGCCTTTTAAAAGCCCCATGACCCAAAAAATTAAAAAAAATGATTTCCCCTCAGCCACTTTTAAAAAAATTTTTAGGGAGAAATGCCACTCAGAACCACATTTCTTTTCCCAAAAAGATTTATGATAAAAGCGGGATCTACAGCAACAAACCCCAAAAAAATTAAAAAAAATAAATTCTCGGGGCCCCACTTTTTAAAAATTGGGGGGGAAAAAAATGCCCACTCAGAAGCCACATTTTTTTTCCAAAAAAGGCCCATGTTTAAAGCTTTTACCTAAGAAACTGCCCCCCAAAACCCATTGACAATGAAAAAAGTTCAAAGAAAAAAGTGAGTAAAGGGAATCCCCGGTTTTTTTCATAAAACCTTTTTTTTTTACAGTCTCCCACCCAAAACCCCCTTTTAAAATAACTTTTTGGGGAAAACTGAGAAAAAAAAAATTTGGAAAGTAAAAAATTAAATCATTTTAAAAAAAAAAGTTTTAAAGGGGGGGAACCTTTTTCTTTTTGGGAAGGGGGAATTTGTGAAGAAAAACCGGAAAATTTAAATGGGTGACCCGGCAAATGGGCCACAACATCACCCAAAAAACCAAGCCGATTCATTTTTATGAAAGTCAAACCCCTTTAAAACTGTGGAAACCCGGGATGTTTTTGTCTGTAATGACCCCTCCAGCTGGGGGAAAGGGTTTCCGTTTAAATATGAAGCTGGCTTCAGGGCAGGACAACCCCTCAAAGGGCTTGGCGAACAACCGGGGGCCCCCATTCACCCCATTTGGATACCCAAAAGACGGATTGGGTGCGAAACACATTTTAAAAACATCGGGTTGGATGCAGATAGCCCGGCACCATAAATTTTAAACCCGGTCTCTGGGGTGTTTAATGTGGCCCTGCATTACATGCTTGGGGGGAGGGTGGAAAAAAGATTGCCCGGGGTTACCCCCCCTGGGCTTCTGCCACTTTTTCCCTTGCTGCTGCTCCCCGCAACGGCTATTTGGGAAACTCAAACCTGCTGTCCCCATGCGACGTTGTTTCCCCCGTGACTTTTGAAGAACGAGAAGCAGACGCAACAGATGTCCCCCCCTTTGATCAATCGGGAAAGGGGTCCCCCCAATTTTCCTGATTTTACTCTCTATTTGGGTGGGGGAAGGAAAGTGCTGATTTTTGCTTTGCCCCCGGGGGGATCGAGGAGGGTGGGCCCCCCCATTAACTGTTCATTTGAGGGCCCTTTAATGCGGGGAAAAAAACGTTGGAGGAAATTTGGGAGCACCAAGCACTCTGTGACAGATTGGAGCCTTGTTTTCCCAACCCTTTTGGGTCAAGGGAAACAAGAAAACTGGATTTTCCCCTCTTTTTCCTCCTCCACCTAAAAATTCCCCGCCAACCTCTTCCCAAGGCAGGGACGTGGGTTTCCAGGAAAACCCCCCTCCCCCTCCGTTTCCCCTCCGGCACAGCTTCAATACACCCCCCTGACTTCCTCAAAATGATGCACCCTGAACCCGATGCCCGCCTTGCACTAGCCCGGGGACCCTAAACCACTCCCAAAAAAGAAAACCAAAAAAATTGTGAAACTGTGGGGCCTTTTTGGTTTCGACGGAGAGAAAGGCCCGGGTTGTCCGCACCCTGGGGGTCCGCCTCCTCCCCCGTCGCTGGTGGCCCTGATTTTTCAGTGTCCAACAAATCGTTAAAAGAACAAATTTTACCACAATGCTCATGCTGAAAAAAGGAAAATTTGCCCGCACTGCCCAAATTTTTTGGTGGCTTTTTTCCCAAAAACTGGCAAGGATAGGTTCAGAGGCCTTTTTTCCCCACCTGCCCCCCTTCCCTCGGTGGTTCAACACTCCGAGGTCCCACCGCTGTTTTGCCCCGGGGCCATGTGTCCCCAACTTCTTTTATTTCTAATGGCATTGCCCCTGCGGGCCAAAATTTCGCGGGGAGCAGTAGGGGTTAAATTTCCCAAAGCGTTTTGCCACATCAACAATGAGAAAGGTTGGGAAGGGGGTGCAACCGCAGCCAGGGGGGATAAAGCAGGGTGTAAAAGGGCGGAAGTGCGAACTCAGACCTCGACCCCTTCCTCAGCAGGAAATCCAAAACCCCCGGGGTACGCTTTAAAAAATTTCCCCCGGGACGGAAAAGGGTTTTCCCATGATTTTATCCAGGCAAGGATGGGGCTCCAGCCTCCCAAATTTTTTTAAGGGCGGTAAAAGCAGTTTTCGACCTTTAAATCCACACCACCTTTGCCCTGGCACAAGGTTTTCTTGCCCCACCCAGCCAAGCGCCCCAAACCCTTTTTTGCGGAGACCGCCACGGGCTCCTGACCTTTTGTGGGCCGGCCCTCCGACAGTTTTAAATTTCAACAGGGCCCCTTTTTTCCCTCTGGGCACGTATGCCACCAGAGGCCCTTTGGGGAAAAAAAAACCCTGCACCACCCCTTTTGTTTTGAAAGAGCGTGCCCGGCCTAAAGAGAAAAACCGGGTCCCCAAACCCAGAGAAAATCCCCCCCAGCCCACCCAGTGAGCTGCCAGAGATATAGCGGCCCTTTGGGACTGCTTCACTATTCCTTTTGGTTCGGGGTCAATGGACTTTTCCGGCCCACAATGCAGAAAACGCGCTTAAAATTTTTGAGAAAAACTGGCGGCCAGGGGGCAGGGATGGCTTTTCTGGCAAAAAAAAGCCTTTGGCATTTTGTATTGGGGACGGGCCCAAGGGCCATAAAGGGGGGCAAACCCCAATTCTGTTTCCACTAGTAGAAAGGCAACATTTAAAAAGGGCCCAAAAGCCTGGCAATCGGAAAATCGGTTTTTGGTTTTGGGGATGGTTTGGGTTTGAAGTTTTTCCTTCTGCCCCCAAAACCTGATAGAAAAGGTTGGCGGGCCAAAACTGGCCGGCGTCAGCAAGCGGGTGACCCAAACGGTGGAAATGAAAGGGGGAGGGATGGGTCTCTGGTGGGCTGGTGGTATTTGGGGCGAGGGTGGAAGGCGGGAAGCGGGGGCCCTAAATCCCGGTTTAATACCATGAGAGACATGGGGCAGGGAAGGGCTAGGTGGTAGCGGGGGGGGAAAAAGGAAAAAAGAGGCAGAGCCCAAAAGGGTTGTGACATTGGTTGAAAGCCCCGAAATAGGTGGGGTCCCTTTTTTTTTTCCCAATTTTTCCCCCTCCATTTCAACTCATCATTCGCTGCATGTGACTAAACTTTTTGGTGGGTTTTGGGAACACCTAAAAATTTTTTTGCCCTACGGGTGCTTTTACGGAAAAGGGCGCATATGACTTTCGCTGGGGTAAATTTAAAGGGGCTTGCTCAAAAAGGAAAAGGGCTTGAAGGTCCTCGAAAAAGGGGAATAAACCGAGAAGCGGGTTTTTCCGCTGCCCGTGTCGGCGGAAAAACCCCTCAAAACTTGTGCGTACCCTCCCTCTCCCTTTTTTAAGCCCAGGACCCCGACTGAAACAACCCCATCG
This sequence comes from Phyllomedusa bahiana, assembly GCA_025379985.1. Lineage (NCBI taxonomy): Eukaryota > Metazoa > Chordata > Amphibia > Anura > Hylidae > Phyllomedusa > Phyllomedusa bahiana. The sequence continues at coordinate 15,338 of JAODAL010029085.1, read as the reverse complement.
CTTCCCCCCTCATCCAGTGATGAAGCGCTCGAAAAGGCAAATTCGCTGAAAAAAAACCCACACTGGGAATTGGGAAAATGTTTTTCATCCTTAAAAATCAACACAGGTGACTTGGTCGTCCTGACATTTTTCATCCAGGGCTGCGGGCTACAAGAAAGGGGCACTGAAAGGGCTTTTGCTGACCGAAAAGGGAAATTTTTTGCCGTTTGCCCGGGCTTCCTTCTCCTCCTCGGGATGGCATCAGTAACTGGGAATCAGAGAAAGGAAAAAATCAACCTTTTTGGCCTTTTTGAATTTTTAACATCCCCTTTTCTGACCCCAACCGCATTTGTCATAAAAAGGTCATCAGAAAATGGATTAACCACATTGGGGGAAACACAAGTTGACTTTTTGGGGCAAACCCTTTTGGCTTCATAAAGGACAGATGCTGACATCTATGACAAAAAATTTTGGCCGTGACTGGGGGACGAGGAGGTAAGAAGGCGGGAAATCCCGGGTTTTTCTTTAACCACTGAAAAACAATTGGCAACGCTGTTCTTTACTGGGGAAATTCACATTCCCCCTGACCCAGGATGACACCCTACGGTCCCTCGAAACCGGCACAAAAAAGGGGGAGCCCCCTTCCCCCCGTCCCCTCTACCCCCATGTCCAAAACCCCTTTTTGCTCACTTACCACCTGCATTTTGCTCCTTGTTTTAAAAGATAAAAATTTAAGAAGGAAAGGGAAGGGGTTTTTTGACAAGTCTCTTATTAAAAGACGGCAAATCACAGGCTTTTTCTTAAATCCCTCTCATTTCCTACAGCCTACTAGGCGATTAAAACCCAAAAAAAAAAATTTTTTTCTAGGAATACCTGGGCAATCCCGTCTGGTAAAAGAACCCGTAAAAAAAACCCAAACAGTTTTTCTTCCTTCTTTCCCGGGGAATTTAACAACTCCCCATGGGACTGGGAATTTGATATTTTCAACAAACATCATACAAGTCCCGCTATCTGCCCAAAACTGAGATTCACCGAGCGGAAATAAAACTTTTTCGGGAAGTTACAGGGAAAAAAAATTGCATTTTTGGCAGCAAGGGTAAACAAAAACCCATTGCTAAAAATTTTTTTCAAATCAGAATTGTCTTACAAACGAACAAATTTAAAAAAAAACGGGGGGCCGCACCACGTGCAAAAAAAAGCTTTTTAAAAGTTTTTTAACGGATAACAAACGGGGGTTTTTGGCCCCAATGAAAAAACCAACATTTAACAAAAAACCTTTTCTGTTTCAAATTTAAAGTAAAAGGAAAAGGGGGCTTTTATGAAAAAACCCTGGGGCCGCACCAAAGAAAAAAAAAACACCCAAAATTTGGAAAGGTAAAGGGGAAAATAAAAGGGGGGTTTTTGCACCTTTTAAATAAACCCCTGAAATTCCTAGCAAATTTCTTGATGGTAATATAAGTACAAAAAGGGGGCCCTTTAAAACAAAAATGGCCTGCCCCAAAAGTGAAAAACAGGGTTAAATAAAATGGAAATTGATTAAAAAGGGGGGTTTTTTCCCACCTATAAAAAATACCCCCTTTTGGTGACTAAAAAAAGGTTCTGTACCCATTTAAGAAAAAAGGGGGTTTTTTGAAACAAAACGGGGCCTGCACAAAATGAAAAAAAAAACAAATTTAAAATCATTTAGGGATAATAAAAGGGGGTTTTTTGCACCTTTTTCAAATAAACCGGGCTTAAAAAAAAGCCTGTATCCAAAATTATAAGAAGGGCTGCACAAAATAAAAAGGTACTATTTCACCAAAAAAAACGGGCCCAAAAAAACGGGTAAAAAAAAAGGCCATTTCATCAGATTAAAAAGCAGCCCGGGGCCTACACAATATACCCCAACTTCCTTTCATAACCCCTGCCTGTCTGTCGGCTTTGTCCCCCCCAAACCCCTCCCCCGGGGGGTTTTGTAAAAGGCGACTAGTGTTTTTTCAAATTCTCAGCCTAACAAAAAAAAAAAACGAAATTCTCTAAATCTACCTATTTCTAATGTTCCCAGCAAAAAGCATATTGCCCTGTGTAAACCAAAGAGAACTGTGTCGCTGGGGGTTTATATTGAAAAGAAAGCTGCTAAAACGTCCTGCTTTAAATGAGACACAGGGGCCCAAAAAACTGATCAAAACCGGAGGGCTGTTCAATTTTAAAAGGGAGGTCATGTGATTTTTCCACCCAACACAGCCTTACAAAATCACAGTCTAAACTTGCACACCACCCTCCCCCTGCTCTTTTTCTCTAACTAAATTGCGGCCGCCAAACTGACAGTAAGCGCCGACAATGGCGCGACAGTAATAGATTATCGCGTGATCGGAAAATTCCGATCAACGTAAAAACCGTGCTGATTTCAACTTTGTTGATTATAATCGCTCAACACTAATGCTCAGTAATAATTTTTTTCTAGTCCTGATGATTATCCCAAAGAATATTATTCTTTTTTTTCACCAGAATTACATCTTTATATGAACTCACTGTAAAATTGTATAGGGCCTTATGTATGAAAAATGTCTATCCGTAAGACGACTTTGTTGCCCATAGCAATCAATTAGAGCTCAGCTACATTTCATATAGTACTCTGAAAAAATAAAAGCTGAATTCTGTCTGGTTGCTATGGGCAACAAAGACAATTTTACAGCTAGACAGTCTTCATACATCAGGTCCATAATGCCTATCTGCCTGAGTTCCCTGATATATAAACCATACTGCAGCCTAAACCCAACAAAGACTTAACTCTTCCTCAGTTCTACCATCCAATTGCCTTTATGAATCAAGGTTATAAATTACTTTCCGAGATTCCTCCGCACCCGCTTTAATTAATAGTGTCACATATACTTCCAGAAACAAACACAGGCTTTCTCTGACACTGATATTCTGCTAACAATGTATACACAGCAAAAGCTGCTGTTATTGAAGTCCAGGGGGCTTCTAGTCCTGTTATGCTCCTACATCTGGACGATGAAAAAAATTGTAGATTTTTATAGATTTTCTCTAAAATTCACTTTCGGACAGATAGTTTGGTGTGACATTTAGTGATGAGCGATTGTGTCAATTATTGTTATCGGGTCAGTAGTCGATATTGGTCATTATCATGTCAATAGTGTAACGAGTGACCCCGAAGCACGCAGCTCGAGCTGCGGGCATACTCGTTCCCCTGCGCCCTTGCGCACGAGGCAAGCGGTGCGGTCCGCGGGCGTACGCGCCCCTCGGGTACATCCACTTACCAGTCCGCGCTCCTGCTTCCCTGTCGCTGTCTGTGGGACGCCGCGCGTGGCCCCGCTCCCTACGGCGCACGCGCACCGGCTCTCTCAAGTTTAAAGGGACAGCGCACCGGTAATTGGTTTTGGCGACCGCTGATTCTATATAAGGGCTCCCCCTCTGGGACCTCGTTGCCGAATCCATAGTGCCCTTGTCCTATGAGAGGAAGCCTTGTCTTGTTCCGGTTTGCCTATCCCGTGTACAAGTCCCGCCTGCTTACGTCCTCGACTACGAACCTTCGCTGCCTGCCCCGACCTCTTGGCCTCACCTCGACTCCGACCTTGTCTACCATTTTCTGTAATGCGTGGCACCTCGGCCGCCTCCGCAAGCCTGCCACATCAGGGGAAGCGACCTGGTGGAATCCCGCCGCAGCAAGTCCATCCCGCTTTGCCGCGGGCTCTGGTGAAAACCGGGACCCCCTGGTGTGGTCAGTGCCATCGCTTGCAGTGGTCCAGTGGATCACTACTCCGCCACATTAAAGTTGGAGTTGGCCATGGATCCCGCCAAGGTGCCGTTGCCCAGCGTGGAGGATCTGACGTCCATCGTTGCCCAGCAATCACAGCAGCTGGCGCAGCAGGCACAACAGTTGGATCATCTGATGGCCATGATGCAACAGCTTATTGCCTCGCAGCAGCAATCTCCGTCACCGCCTCCAACCGTTCCTGCAATAGCCGTCTCTCCTGCCTCTGTGGGGCACAAGCATCGACTGTCTCTCCCCTCGAAGTTTGATGGAGATCTGAAGCTCTACCGAGGATTTGTTACGCAGTGCTCTATGCACGTGGAACTGATGGCCGATCAGTTCCCGTCTGAATGGGCAAAAGTGGCCTTCGTCCTCAGCCTGCTCTCTGGAAAGGCGCTGGCTCGGGCTACACCCCTCTGGGACAGGGGTGATCCTGTGGTGAGCGATTTACAGGCCTTTTTCAGGGAGTTCCGGTGTGTCTTCGAGGAACCTGCGCGAGCGTCATCCGCTGAGACCGCTCTCCTGAATCTGCGTCAGGGGGACTCCTCAGTGGGGGATTACGCCATTCAATTCCACACCCTGTTCTTCGGAACTAACTTGGAATGAGGCCGCCTGGTGCGCCACCTTCAAGAAGGGCCTCTCTAGCAGGGTCAAGGATGCCTTGGCAGCGAGGGACCTCCCGGCATCTCTGTCTGATTTGATCCATCTGGCCACGTACATTGACGTGCATTTCACCAAAAGGCAAGAAGAGCTCCATCAGGAACGTGACTTTGCCCGGCCTCGTCGGTTCCCTTGTCTGGCTCTGGTCTTCCAAAAGTCTCCTCTGCCTCCTCCCTCAGCACTCCGGCGAGGAGCCCATACAAGTGGACCGTGTTCACCTCTCGGAACAGGAGCTATCCTGTCGCCGCGCAAAAACCCCCTGCCTTACTGCCCATGCGGAGCATTTTCCGGCGAGGCTGCCCCGTTTTTGCCCACGTTCGGGAAACGCTCACACACCTAGGCCACGTGGGAGAGGCGCCCTAGGTGTGAGTAGTCCCTCTCCACGTCTCACCATGGCGATGCAGATCATTACGAGCTCTGGATCGCGTGTCCAAGTTCCTGCCTTCCTGGATTCCGGTTCTGCCGGGAATTTCATGGATGCCCTCCTGGTATCGAAATTTCGGCTCCCGATCTTCCGCCTCGAGAAAACTCTGGTCATTTCCTCTGTAAGTGGAGAGATCCTGCGCGATACCATCCGTTGTCGCACGGATCCTGTTTCTATGCGCATAGGGGCGCGCAATTGAAAAGGATCTTGTTTCTATGTGCTGCCCCACTCCTCGTCGGCAGTCCTGCTGGGCTTGCCATGGCTGCAGCACCACGAACCTGATTTGGACTGGAAGACTGGCGAAGTCACACGTTGGGGACAAGATTGCAAGTTCCGTTGTCTGGTGGCACCTCGCCCGGTGCGCCCCTCTACGCCGCCGGCGCCCACTAAACCCCTGCCGGGGTTGCCGGCCGAGTACCGGGTCTTCTCCAAAAGGCAGGCCGAAACCGTGCCTCCTCACCATCCCTACGACTGTCCGATAGATCTCCTGCCGGGTTCAAGGCGGCATTCGCCTCTGCCCCAGTCCTGTCGCGCCCAGACATCGAGAAAACTTTCTTCCTGGAGGCCGACGCTTCTTTGGTGGGAGCAGGGGCAGTGCTTTCTCAGTGGCACCTGAAGCGCAAGATGGTCACTTGTGTTTTTTTCTCGAAAACCTTCTTTCCGGCTGAGAAAAACTATACCATTGGAGACCGTTAATTGCTGGCCCTCGAGGAATGGCGTCATCTGTTGGAGGGGGCTCGCCATCCGATAACTAATTAGTCGGATCAAAAAAATCTGGCTCACCTACAAACGGCTCAGCGTCTTCATCCCAGGCAGGCCCGCTAGTCCCTTTTCTTCTCGAGGTTCAATTTTGTGATTCACTTCCGCCCAGCAGAGAGGAACATTAAAGCTGATGCCTTATTACGAGCCTCTGATATTTTGGGTGAAGAGTCACCACCTAGTCACATCATTCCTCCTGACCGTCTGAGCACCGTAGACCCTGTGGATCTCCGATAGGTACCCCCTGGCAAGACTTACGTGCGCTCCGCGCTTCGAAGGAGAGTCCTGAACTGGGGTCATTGCTCTCAGGCTGCCGGTCACCCAGGGATTCATAAGACCAGGCAGTTGATCGCCCACTACTATTGGTGGTCAGACTTAGTCAAGGATGTTAAGGACTTTTTCGGAGCCTGCTCCTCCTGTGCCCGCAACAAAGCTTCCCACCTCAGGACTGTGGGGCTGCTGCAACCTCTGCCCATCCCTAACCACCCTTAGTCCCATATTGCAATGGACTTTATTACTGATCTTCCACCGTCTGCTAGTAACACTGTCATTTGGGTCATTGTGGATCTCTTCTCCAAGCTGGCACATTTTGAACCATTGCCAGGGCTGCCTTCTGCACCTCTCCTTGCGACACTCTTCTTCTTGCATATCTTTCGTTTGCATGACCTTCCTCGGCATATCGTTTCGGATCGCAGGGTGCAATTTGTGTCCAGGTTCTGGCGGTCCCGCTGTTCCCAGCTAGTGTTGAGCGATTGCGTTGGCTATCGAGATAGTCGGCCGCTATCTATAAGGTTTTTCGATATTGAGCGTCGCTTATGAGCGATGACCATTAAAGTCTATTGGAGAGCAACAACACCTTCATTATTACACCCAAACAAGGCTGGAGAAACTGATATTAACATCCACAACAGTCAAATGGATACGTGCAACATCTTAGGCAAAACACTTAGGTTATAAAAGTAAAAGAAAAAAATTCACAGACAATTCAAAATCCCTGACTTGTACCACAGAAAGACAATAAAACATGCATCACCCACAAATTAAAAATATGCCAGAAGGCAGTATGATTTGAACCATCATTTTTACTTGAACTGGACATTGAATATCCCTGTCCTGGAACGCAGCATGAGCCCCAAACCTGCATGACCCCCAGATTTAAAAAGTGCCGCAAAAAGGAGTCTTTCAACCACCATTTTAGTTTCACTGGACATTGACTATACCTGTCCTGGACCGCAGTATGACCATTAATCCTGTCTGACCCCCAGATTAAAAAGTGCCGGGAAAAGGAGTCTGTTATGTCTGTTTTCGTTATTTTTAGTATAATACAAAGGTAAATTTTTTGCACCTTTCAATTCACCTGTGGTGACTAATAGAATTGCTGTTTTAAGATTTACGTGATCTGCTCAATGAACAAAGCTGGGTGCGCAAAAGTCAAAAAACACGAATGATTTCTTTTTCCGTATGATACACGAAAATTTTTTTTTGCACCTTTCAATTCACCTGTGGTGACATAAGAATTGCTGTTTTAAGATTTACGTAGATGCCGCGCAATGAAACAATGCGGGTGTGCAAAAGTCAAAAAACACGTATGTGTTATGTTTTCGTATGATACACGGTATTTTTTGCACCTTTCAATTCACCTGTGGTGAATAATAGAATTGCTGTTTTAAGATTTACGTAGATGCTGCGTCAATGAACAATGCGTGGTGTGCAAAAGCAAAAAACACGTATGTGTTATGTTTTCGTATGATACACCGTATTTTTTGCACCTTTCAATTCACCTGTGGTGAATAAGAAATTGCCTGATTTTAAAAATTTATGTAGAAAAGCCCCGCGTCAATGAAAAAATGCTGGGTGTGCAAAAGTCAAAAAACACGTAACTGGTTATGTTTTGGTAAATTTAAACGGTAATTTTTGCACCTTTTAATTCACCTGTGTGGAATATAGAAAAATTTCTGTTTTAAGATTTACGTAGATGCAGCGTCAAATGAACAGTGCTGGGTGCGCAAAAGTCAAAAAACACGTAACTGTTAGTTTGATAAATAAACGGTATTTTTTGCACCTTTCAAATTCACCTTGGTGAATATAGAATTGCTGTTTTAAGATTTACGTAGATGCTGGCGTTTAATGAAACAATGCTGTGTGTGCGAAAGGCAAAAAACACGTATGTGTTATGTTTTCGTATGATACACGGTATTTTTTGCACCTTTCAATCACCTGTGGTGAATATGAATTGCTGTTTTAAGATTACGTAGATGCTGCGTCAATGAACAATGCTGGGTGTGCAAAAGTCAAAAAACACGTATGTGTTATGTTTTCCGTATGATAACACGGGAATTTTTTTGCACCTTGCAATTCACCAGTGGGGAATATAGAATTGCTGTATTTAATATTACGTAGATGCTGCATCAATGAACAATGCTGGGTGTGCAAAAATCAAAAAAAACGTATGTGTTTATGTTTTCGTATAATACACGGTATTTTTTGCACCCCTTCAAATCACCTGTGGTGAATAAGAATTGCGTTTTAAGATTTACGTAATGCTGCGTCAATGAACAATGCTGGGGTGTGTGCAAAAGTCAAAAAACACGTAACTGTTATGTTTTGTATAATAAAACGTATTTTTTTGCACCTTTCAATTTACCTGTGGTGATATAGAATTGCTGTTTTAAGATTTACGTAGATGCTTTCGGTCAATGAACAATGCTGGGTGTGCAAAAGTCAAAAAACACGTAACTGTTATGTTTTGATATATTAAACGGGATTTTTTTTGCACCTTTCTATTCCCTGTGGGGGAATATAGAATTGCTTTTTAAGATTTACGTAGATGCTGCATCAATGAAAAAATGCATGGGTGTGCAAAAGTCAAAAAACACATAACTGTATGTTTTGAATATAATAAAACGTAAATTTTTTGCACCTTTCAATCAAACCCTTTGGGGAATATAGAAAATTTCTGTTTAAGATTTACGTAGATGCTGCGTCAATGAACCAATGCTGGGTGCGCAAAAGTCAAAAACACGTAACTGTTATGTTTTGGTAAATAAACGGTATTTTTTTTCACCTTTCAATTCACCTGGGTGAATAAAAATTGCGTTTAAGATTTACGTAATGCTGCGTCAATGAACAATGCTGGGTGCGCAAAATCAAAAACACGTAACTGTTATGTTTTGGTATAATAAAACGATATTTTTTGCACCTTTCAATTCACCTTTGGGTGAATATAGAATTGCTGTTTTAAATTTACGTGGGTGCCCGCGTCAATGAACAAAGCTGGGTGCGCAAAGTCAAAAAACACATAAGTGTTAAGTTTTTCGTATGAAAACACGGTATTTTTTGCACCTTTCTATTCACCTGTGTTGAATATAGAATTGCTGTTTTAAGATTTACGTAGATGCTGCGTCAATGAACAATGCTGGGTGTGCAAAAGTCAAAAAACACGTAACTGTTATGTTTTGGTATAATAAACGGTATTTTTTGCACCTTTTTAATTCACCTGTGGTGAAATATAGAATTGCTGTTTTAAAAATTTACGTAGAAGCTGCGTCAATGAACAATGCAGGGTGTGCAAAAAGTCAAAAAAACACGTAACTGTTATGTTTTGATATAATAAAAGGTATTTTTTGCACCCTTTTAATTCACCTGTGGTGAATATAGAATTGCTGTTTTAAGATTTACGTAGAAAGCTGCGTCAATGAAAAAATGCTGGGTGTGCAAAAGTCAAAAAACACGTATGTGTTTATGTTTTCGTATGATACACGGTTTTTTTTTGCACCTTCAATCCACCTGTGGGGAATATAGAATTGCTGTTTTAAGATTTACGTAGATGCTGTGTCAATGAACAATGCTGGGTGTGCAAAAGTCAAAAAACACGTAACTGTTTAGTTTTGGTAAAAAATCGGTATTTTTTTTGCACCTTTCAATTCACCTGTGGTGAATATAGAATTGCTGTTTTAAGATTTAAAGTAGATGCTCGCGTTAATGAACAATGCTGGGTGTGCAAAAAATCAAAAAACACGTAACTGTTATGTTTTTGATATAATTAAACGGATTTTTTGCACCTTTCAATTCACCTGTGGTGAAATATAGAATTGGGGTGTTTTAAGATTTACGTAGATGCGCGTCAATGAACAATGCTGGGGGGGCGCAAAAGTCAAAAAACACGTAACTGTTATGTTTTGGTATAAAAAACGGAATTTTTTGCACCTTTCAATTCACCTGGGTGAATATAGAATTGCTGTTTTTAAGATTTACGTAATGCTGCGTCAATGAACAATCTGGGTGCGCAAAAGTCAAAAAACACGTAACTGTTATGTTTTGGTATAATAAACGATATTTTTTGCACCTTTCAATTCACCTGTGGTGAATATAGAATTGCTGTTTTAAGATTTACGTAGATGCCCGTGTCCAAAGAACCCAATGCTGGGTGTGCAAAGTCAAAAAACACGTACTGTTATGTTTGATATAATAAACGGTATTTTTTGCACCTTTTCAATTCACCTTGGTGAATATAAAAATTGCTGGTTTTAAGATTACGTAGATGCTGCGTCAATGAAACAATGCTGGTGCGCAAAAGTCAAAAAACACGTACGTGAAAGTTTTCGTACGATACACGTAATTTTGGCAACAAACAACCTGGCTGACTACAAGATTGCTGGATTTAATTTAAATGCAAGGTGGATATATCAACATCACAGGTGTAATGGTAAAATTGAAAATGAACACCTATCTGAAATGTATACTGATAATAAAAGTGGGGTTTTGCAGCTAACAAAGAGACCTGCAGTTACTAGAAATGATGTGTATCCAATATAAGTTCAGGCTGCCCAATAACCAGGAAAATATTCAATACCAAACTGTAATAATAAAGAAAATTCCACTACAATGTCTACACTAAGTCTTGGTGAACTCTATCCAGTGTTCTTTATAGATAGAGCTTGTCTGTGTTCGCCCGCGGGGCCCCTCCCCCTGCTCCCACCGCCGGAATTTACCAAACGTAGATGCGCTTAAAATTCTCTAGCTAACTACATAAAATCTTCAAATCCTAATCTAACTAAATTTGGGAAAGGATCACAGCTAATAGTAGAGGTTTCTTTGTGCAGAAATAGACTAATTTTCGCTGAGCTGTTTGGCCACAGCAGAGCGCACGTCCTATCCCTAGAGACGCTGAAGACACTGAGGCTGAAACAGGAAACGCTGTTTTTATGTAAAACAAGGTCATGTGATTTTTCCACCAATCGCAACCATACACATCCCAGTCATGACGTCGCACACACATCTCACCCTGCCTATCTGTAATCCTCATTTGCTGGCCGCCAAAATTACAGGAAGCGCCGAAAAAGGCGCGATCTAATAGATGATGCACAGATTTTAACCTTAATTATCGCATGATCTGGAAATTTCGATCACCATAAAACCTTGCCGATTTCAACTTTGTCGATAAAAATCGCTCAACACTATTCCCAGCTTAAAGTAAACCTTGATTTTTCTTCGGCTTATCATCCCCAGACTAACGAGCAGGTGGAGAGGGTCAATCAGATCTTGGAGAACTACCTACGCCATTTTATATCTGCTCGGCAGGATGACTGGTCCAGATTGTTACCCTGGACAGAATTTGCGTACAACTATTCGGATTCAGAGTCGGCTGGAGCTTCTCCATTTTTTATAGTTTATGGCATTCATCCTGCCCACCCCTCCCGCTTGCTGAGTCCTGTGACGTCCCTGCCGTGGACTCCTTGGTCCGTGACCTCAGGGCCATTTGGAGTGACACTCGGCAGGCCCTGCAACAGGCCTCTGCCCAGACTAAGTCGCGAGCGGACAGGCACCGCAGACCTACTCCTTAGTTTGTTCCTGGGGATAAGGTCTGGTTGTCTTCTAGATACGTTCGCTTGAAGATCTCCAGCTATAAGCTAGGCCCCCGTTACCTCGGTCCATTTTTAGTCCTCAAAAAGATCAACCCGGTGGCCTACAAACTCCAACTACCCCCCACGATTCGGATCCCGAACACCTTCCAAGTATCCCTGCTTAAGCCTGTCATTTTGAATAGATTTGTCTGCTCCTGACCCGGGGGCTGATACCTCTGATCTCTTTTCCGTAAGAGAAATTTTGGCCACGAAGACAATCAGAGGGAAGCATTATTTCCTTATTGATTGGAAGGGGTTCGGGCCCGAGGAAAGATCGTGGGAGCCGGAGGACAACATCATGCTTAGGAGATTTTTTCAGGCCATGAGGGTGGCGGGGCAAGGGGGGTACTGTAACGAGTAGTTGGTAACGATTAATCGCTGATGACCATTAGAGAGGAACACCAGCTTCATTCTTACACCCAAACAGGTGAGGAGAAGCTGAAATTAACATCCACAACAGTAAACTGGATATATGCTACATTTTAGGCAAGACAATTAGGCTATAAAAGTCAGAAAAAAATTCATATGTTAAAATAATTCATTATGTTCCATGGCTAACAGAAAACATGAGGATGGCGTAGCCATAGCAGGTACAACGGTAGCAGCTGCAAAGGGGCCCCTTTCACACAAAACAAAACACAGGTATTGGAAATGGCACATGGGAACTGGCAGGATCACTTTTTGCACCAGGGACCAGCAACTCGTCACATATTTGGTGGCAGCAAGAACGTCCCAATGGGGAAAGCGGAGGTTCAGCTGGCAGGGCCTTAGTTACATTGGGTGCGGCGAGAGCCAAGGCTGCCGTCAGTCATCTATAAACCGTTTCATGTCCAAATGCAGCTAAATCAAATGGGGTGCCCACCCATTACTACTTCCTATTTTTAACATATGGGTGGAAGGAAAGTGCTGAGTTTCGCTTTGTAATGGGGATCGAGGAGGGTGGCCACCCAATAACTTGTTCATTTTGATGGCCTTAATGTGAGGATCATGTTGGAGGAAGTGGAGCATCCAAGCACTCATGTGAGAGATGGAGCCTTTATTTCCAAAGTCTCGGGGTTGAGGGGCACTAGTAAACTGATCTTCCTCGTCTTCCTCCCCCGCCTCAAATCTGTGCCAACCTCTTTCCAAGGCAGGGACATCCGTACCGTCCGTGTCCAGCAATGCCTCATCCTCCTCCTCCGCTTCCTCCTCCTCAGCATCAACACAGCCCTGACTTGCCTCAGATGATGTACCCTGAGAGCTGAGGCGCCGCCTTGCACTAGCCCTGGACCCCGAACTACCGCCTAACGAAGACCGATAAAGTTGTGAAACTGTCGGGCCTTCTTGATCCGATGGAGAGAAAGGCTCTGTGTCCGCATCTATGTCCACCTCCTCCTCCATCGCTGGCCAGACCTGCTGTTTCAGAGTGTCCAACACTTGTTCCAGAACTAAGATCACCACGATGCTCATGCTGACAAGGGCATTGTCCACACTGTCCATTTTGGTGGCTTCTTCAAAACTGGCAAGGATGGTGCAGAGCTCTTTCACCTGCCTCCACTCTCGGTGGCTCAAGACTCCAAGGTCCACACGGCTGCTTGTCAGGCCATGCGCCACTTCATACTGCCTAATAGCATTACGCTGCTGCCACAATCACTGGAGCATGTGGAGGGTGGAATTACAGCATGTTGCCACGTCAACAATGAGGCGGATGATGGGGAGGCCAAGATGACGCTTTAGCACAGCCAGCCGGGACGAAGCAGGGTGCGAGCCTTCCTCAGCAGGCAGTCGAGACCCGGGTAGTACTTTAGCGATTTCTGGACGACAAGGTTCATGACATGTGCCAGCCTACCGATCTTAAAGGCGGCCAGGAGATTTCGCCCGTTATCGCATACCACCTTGCCTGGCTCGGTCTCATTGCGCAGAGCCGTCCACAGTTCTTGACCTGTGTGTTGATGGTCTCCAAGACATATTAATTTCAACACGGCCTGGTTACTCTGGGCAATTGATGATAACCGTGGACCTGGGGTGAAAGAACCATGCACCTTACCTGCGGTTTTGAAGAGCATGCGCCGAGCCTGAGAGCCACCGTCATCACCAGAGACATCCACCCAGCTCACCCAGTGAGCTGTCACAGAGATATAGCAGCCGTGACCGTGCTTACTAGTCTATGTATCGGTAGTCAGATGGACTTTGCCGGACACATATGCAGCCAACATGCTGGAGATTTTAGCTGACACGTGGCTGGCCACGGCAGGGACGGCTTTTCGGGAAAAGAAATGCCTGCTCGGCTTTTGGTATTGTGGGCAGGCAAGGGTCATGAAGTGGCGGAACCCATCTGTGTCCACCAGGCGGAAAGGCAACATTTCCAAGGCCAAAGCCTGGCAATGCCGAAATTCAGGCTTTTGGCTTTGGGATGGTTTGGGTTAAAGTGTTTCTTCTGCTCCCACACCTGATACACGGAAGGCTGGCTGCTAGACTGGCCATTGTACGGTGTGAAGGTCAAACTGGTGGAAGGAGAAGGGCTAGGTTGTGTCTCTGGTGGTGCTGGAGGTACTCAGGCGACGGTGGAGGCTGAAGCGGAGGCTGATCCTTGCTCATGCCACTGAGGGTCATGGGCAGCAGAGGAATGCTTGGTCTTGGAAGTGGCGGAGGAGGAGGAGGCGGAGACAGAGTGTGTGACAGTGGTTGGAAGCCCAGGATCATTGTGGTCTTTTTTCGCCAAGTGATCCCTCCATTTCAACTCATGTATTCGCTGCTTGTGACTAGTCATGTTGGTGGTGGTTAAACACTTTAGATCCTTCCCTCTACTGATGCATTTATAGCAAATGCGGCGTATGATGTCGCTGGGTGAATCATAGGCTTGATCGAAAAAGGCCCAGGCTTCAGAGGTCCTGGACCTTTTCGACGGCGATAAGCGAGGAGCGGTGTTTCCTCTTCCACCACTGATCATGGCTGGTGGAATAATCTCCACGGACTTGTGCGACTGCCCTCTCCCTTTTTGAGGCCGGACCCATACTGACACTACCCCATCATCTTCCTCCTCGTCCACTGATGAGGCACTCGCAAGCAAATTCTGCTGAAAAAACTACATTGGATCCACAATGTCATCATCATCATCATCACAGGTGACTTCCTCGTCCTGACATTCTACATCCTGGAGCTGAGGCCTACAAGCCGCAGGCACTGCAAGGCGTTGCCGACCTCTCTGGATTCGTGCTGACAGACCAGCTTTCTTCTTCTCCTCTGACGGCATCAGCGATTGGGCATCAGAGCAGACGAAATCATCCTCTTTGGCCTCTTGATTTTTTTAAATGCCTTTTGACCCCCACCACAATGTGTCAAAGAGGTCTTCAGAACATGGATTATCGACAGTGTTGTGTATATTTGTTGACATTTGGGCTGCCTTTGCTTCTGGTTGGATGGAAGCTGACGATGATGATGACGACATTTGTGGCCGTGACTGGGAGAACGAGGAGGTAAAACTTCTGGATACAGGTTGTGTTAATCACTGAAGAACAGATTGGCGACGCTCTTCAGTATTGAGATTCACAGGCAACTGCTATACAGAGAGCTCTTTCTAAATCTCTAATACTAAATAGAATTCTTTAATCTATATTATAAGCTAACTACTCTATCAATGATCCTTTTCTGTAGTAAAAACGATGTGAAATCGTCTATTTTAGCTTTGAAAAAAAGCTTTCCAGAGACAACAATTTGTTTTCTCTTCAGAGTGTACAAGAGAATGACGCTGAGCAGGAAGTGATCAGACATACATAAAATTAGGTCATGTGATTTTAGCAGCCAATGAGATCCATACACCGCCCAGTGCTGACGTCGTACACCCCCCTCACCCCCTATGCCTGAGCTGAAATTTTGGCCT
>JAODAL010029084.1:0-52215 GCA_025379985.1 Phyllomedusa bahiana | reverse complement strand
ATTAAACTAAAATATTTTTTAAAAGCTCAATACCCAACGATGGAAATTCTTTTAGTGGAACAGAAAATAATTTATTTTTTTTTCGTAAGAAACCCTCTAAATGGAACCTAGTCCCAAAAACACTATTCGGTGGTTATTCATTATATACAAAAACCATAGTCAGTAAAAAAAACCCAAAACCCAGGCAAGTTTAAATTTCAACATGTAGATAGATCAATATAAACTTCAGAAAACACAGTCAATGAATAAAAAAGGAAAAATTAAAAAAAACCCACACACTTTCAAATTACGAAATTAAGAATCGGGTTTACCATTTATGGGGGTACTATTTTCATAAGAGGATCATAAGGGAACAAAAGACTTTGTCTCGGCATGCTGGGATCACAAAAATTTATAACCAAGCCAAAATTCAGAAAGGTGTTTATGGATAATTTTTTAAAAGGGTTTTTTCATGAAAAAAAATTTTGAGGGGGAAGTGAAATAAAAAAACATTTTCACCTTTCATTATTATTAAAAATTCTCACGTTTTTTGTTTTACTGCTTTTTTGTGAGCCATTGTTTACAGCTCATCTCCAGGGGATAGGGACCGGGCTAGAGCTCCTCATTTTGGTCAAACACCGGTCCCCCCCGAAACCTGGGAAACTCAGTTTTTTTTTTTTTTTTTCCTGTGTCTGCATGTCGCCTCCTTTCATTTTAATGAAGATTTATGAATAAAGCGTTGGTTTTTAAACTTTTACTCATTTTTGCTGAAAATTTGGATCACGGGATATTTTTTCACTTTTGGCTTTTTCTCCCCCATGCTCCGGGGATCCGGCGCCCAGTATATAAAGGGGGTGAGCGGCTACAATACTTTTTTTGCTTTTTGGTGCGTTTCCCGTGCACCCACTCAAACGTCTTCGTATTACAAAAATAGTATTTAATACAAGACAGCTTTAAAAAAACATTGCAATATTAATTTTAATTATTTTTAAAATGGGGATGGGACATTTATTACACAGACAATTGGAAAAACCCAAAAGGGTGTTTGATATAACGATCACCTAATCAACAACAGCAGATTTACGTAGTTCTCCAAAAAATTGAAAAAAATTCTGCCCGAGGCTGAGTATGGGGGGATTTGAACTTTTAAATAAGTATAACCCCAAAAGGACATGTTCCGAGAGGTTTTAGAATTCAAATTGCCCAAAAACCGATACCAAAAGCATTCATCAGGATTGGGAAATTTCAAATGGGAAATGTCAAATATTTATTTGGGCGGGTTTTCCATTATAGGCGCATTCCATGCTTGCTGTTGAAATTTCTACTATAGAACTGATTGTCTAAATTCAACAAAAGGGAAAAAATACACAGGAAAATTGACAAGGGAAAAAAAGATTGTCCCCGTTCGAGGCTACTATTATTCCCCAAAAAAAAACCAAATTCCCAAAGAGACATCTCAGATTTAGAGAAAGATACGGTTTTCAATTGAGCAGCACATCGGGACCCGACTTTCCCAAAACAAACCTTTGAAAAAATAAAGGGAAACTAGAAATCAGTATAATAAAAGGAAAAAGGGGCAGTTTTGATTCGGGGTCATCTGACCCCTAAGGGGTTCGATGACAATGAAACGTTTCCTCCAGCGCAAGTAAATATCTAATACCGGCCCAAATTAGAAATAAAAAAACCGGAGAAAACGCAGAGGTGGGAAAACATTTCGACATCTAAAAAAGAACCCCCAAAAAATCAAGTAACTGAATAGTATGCACGGACATCATTTATCAATCCCCCTAATGTACATCGGGGAAGACAGACTATACAATTTTTTAAAAAAGGGGTTTAAATTTTGTTATAAAACAACCTTTTTCGACTTTTTTTCAACTATTAAGATTGAAACAAGTTTGTCAGGGATCTGACGGGAAAAGGGCACTTCAAAATCAACAAAGGGAAACGAACATGGGGATTTTCGAATGAGGAGGTTAATGGTTTTTCAGGTCTAGTTTTTCGGGAACAGATGTCTTTAATGCACTTCAGATTTCAGCGAATTCGATGGGTAAATTAAAGGGGTTGTCAAAATTTTCAAGTAAGAACCCATACTTTTATCCTATTCATTCAAGAACTGAGTAAAATGAACGTTTCCAAGTATTATTATAAAAGAACTCCCAAAAAAATTGAAAATTGCTCAACCAAATTTCCCACGAATTTAACCAGTCAAAAAATCTTGTCTACGGGAATTTTACAAGACTTCCCGTTTTCAATTTAGGATGGGGGACAAAGGGGGAAAAGATTGGGGTCTTGCAAGTTTCTTTATCGTCACAGAGAGTTGCTATGTCTACACGGACACCTACGAGTATTATCTATAATCCAACTACGGTTTTCAACATCATTAAAAATGATCTTTACAGGGGGGTTTTTTCGTTGGGTATTTTTTCTAATTCAGGAGACAATTGATGGTTGTGATCCGATTACCCCTCGATGTACAGATTACCAAAAATTAAAAAAATAGATTTTGTCCCCCCGCCCCCATCAAAACGGAAATCGGACCCCTCAACGCCCCGTGTGAGTCGGATTTTGCCTCCCACCTTTGGTCAGGCGTGTCCCGGGGGCTTTACAGGACACCCGGGACTTTTAAAAGGTTTTACGAATTTTTTTGGGCAGGACAATTTTTTTTTATTTGTTGTGACGTGCATTTTTGGGTACACCCTACCCGGATATCGCCCTACTGCTTTGGATTTTCTTTTTCACATTTGTGATTTTTTTTGGAGTTAAGTCTTTTTTTTTTTGAGGGAAAAAATTTTTTGACCCACAATTATTTTTTATTCAATAATAAATATTTTTTTCACTACTGGATTTCTATGGAGCGAAATTTTCCCCTCATTAGCGAACCTTTTTATTCATGGTTTGAAACATGTAAATTTTTCAATATTAATCCTTTGAGGGGGGGTATAGTGGTATGGAAGTCACGACGACATGTTATTTATTGGAAGGGGACGGGTTTATACGTTGAAAATTTCTGCAATATCTGAAAAATAACCCCTTTTAATTTGGTTTTTCACTTTTGACACCACACACTTCCAATGTTTCTTAGACCTACATTTAACAGGGAAATTTAAAAGCAGAGATAAGTACAGGGTTTTAGAGGAAGATCTGGGAAAACCCTTACACTTCAAAAAAGATCATCCCCGACACACCGCTCTCGTTCCCTTGGAAAGACTTGAGCAAAACGCAACTGACAACACAGCAGGACTTTAGATAGAATCGGAAAATATTTGTAAGTTTAAACACTAGGGATATCCCAAATTTGGGCACTTAAACGGCACGGGTATTGTAAAAAAAAATCCCGCAGCAATTATTAGGGAAATCAGCACGATAAAAACACACATTGTACCTACATATTTTGAACAACATGCCCGTTTTTAGAATCAAAAAAATCATTTTTCAAATTTCCAACTTATATGTGACCAATTATGCATGAATTTTTTCACAAGGTGTAGGTATTGCAAAACCCAGTACTATTGGAACCGAAAATTTTAAAATTTATTTGATCCCCTAGAACCGTACTATGGGTATGTCAACAAGGTTTTTACAAATGCGGCAGTTTCCCTTAAAGCTGTTTTTTTTGTAAAGGGCACAAAGGATTTTAAAAAGCAAACAACCTTAAAAAAAAGCAATATTAAATTGCAACTCAGTCAGTTTTTATTTAATTCAATGCACTGGGGGCAATCGTATTTGAGGGTTTTCCCTCACGCAAGTTTAAGGTAAGAAAACGTGAACACTGAATTAATGACAATCGGGTTCCGCATATAATTTTTTTGGGCACTCACTTTTTCACACGCATAATTCTAAAATAGGCATTTAGGGGTTTTGCATTGAGAAAATTGTTTTATCTAAAAGGGGGGGCAACGTTCATCATTTCTTAGAGATAGAGAGGCATTTTGGATTTTGGTCTCGATACATCTCACCTCAGGGCTCACACAAAAAGAAATTTTTTATCATCAATTTTTGAATGTTTCAAATTAATTCGTTTTCCACTTTAAAATCAATACAGATGTATTTAGGGTTTAAATCTTTTCTTATCTCTCTATCAGGGGTTTTAGCTTTGCTTTTAAAAACAACCAAAAAAACTATTAAAAAAGGTACAAAAGGAGTTTTTGGCTGCAATGTCTTTTAACCATTTTATCTATTCTAGTCCATTATCCCTTTTACCTATTGGGCTTGGCGCGTGCGTTATCTTTTCCCCCCCGGTTTTGCACTTTTCCTGATTCCCATAAAGCCGAGTGCTAGGTCCATCGCCATGCGTGCACCTCGGGATCTTTTTGGCACATGATGAAATTAGCAACGTCATTTTTGATCCCCCCTCGGGCCGGGGACGAGCGGGGGGGTGTCGGGATCTCGGGAATCTGTCAACGGGCCCAACAGGGGTGGGGGAAGTTATATTTAAAAATTTGTTATATATATGTTGTATTGTGGGATTGGGGATGCCTGATTAAGGGGTACCCCGAAACATCGGCATCTACCGTTTTTTTTTTCTCCGGGTTTCTGCATGTCGCCTCCTTCATTTTAATGAAGATTTATGAATAAAGCGTTGGATTTTACTTTTACTCATATTTGCATGAATAATTGGATCGCTGGATCTTTTTTCTACTATTGCTGCTGTTTCTCTCCATGCTACCTGGGGAAATCCTTGGCGTCAGTCATATAAAGTGGTGAGCTGGCTACAATACTTTTCTATCACCAGGTGCTGTCATTCTGCTCCTGTCCTCTTTGCTCCTTAGTAATTAGTCAAACAGTACAAATAAACAAACAGAAACCTCAATGAGGTATGTGCATTGATAAAGAGAAAGAAAAAAAAAACACAAACAAACACAGGTTTGGTTCCTGCAGGAATTTGAACCTAGGACCCTTGTGTCTGGAGGCAAAAACTTTACCTCTCAGCTACTCACAATGCTTTACATAAACAGACCTTTCTTGGACTAGAGAGAGGAAAGGCCTGTGATGTACAGCCTCTGGGTCACATGATATGCAATTTAAAAAAAAAAATCACACACGCCCCCTTCTGAGCAAACAGAGCTGAAGAGCTGGATGCAGGAGGTATTAAATGAGATTGTGGCAAAACCCCTTTAATGTTTAACACTCCCTAAACAAAAATAAATTGTATTGTTCAGAATTCCATTATTAGATCTGAAAGGTAATTCTAGTCACTGTTAATGTCAATGTGTACGAGACCAGCAGTAGAAATAGGCTTCATCAATTAGATCTACCCTGCATTGTCCAATGAATGTGAACACGGCGTTCAGCTGCATAAAAAACACAAAAAACAAAATAGTAGCATTGTGGATCATACTGAAGAGGGTTTATCAAAAGTCATATGATCCGGCACTCTAAATGACTTGGTTAATTTAGTGTCCTTTATACAGTCTTCCAAACGTATCTTTAACCGCACTCACCAATTGTTCAATGCAAAAAAAGTGTTTTATTTTCACAGTATACAAAATATTACACACATCAACTCATGTAAATAGAATAATTAATTGCAATTTGTCTTTAGATGTCATTCCCCATTTCGGTTAATTATAGCTTTATAAGAAAACACCTCCTACCATGTTTCCCCAAAAATAAGACATCCCCCGAAAATAAGACCTACTGCATTTTTTTTTTGAAAGGTGTTTTGCCACCATGTAAAGTCAACATGGGATGCTTAGAAATCATAAGTTTAGCACTTTCCTAATTGCATGTCATTAAAAAAAGTGTAAGGTGCCACAGCTGCAGCCTTTTCATTATGTACAGCTGGTTGTCATTGGAGCCGACCTGTTCTAAGCCTCCTGCCTGTCTGGCCGTGCTTGCGTGGTTCATTACTCTTCCTCTGAAGCCCCCTCAGGAACGAGCACGTCCTGACACACGGCCCGACATGCGCAGCAGCTCTCCTCCCCGGCCAGGACAGTCTGTGGGCTCCTCACTTCCCCCATCCTTCCTGCTTGCACAGAATCTTCAGGGACTGTGCTTGGGGGAAGTGGTGGCTGTTATCCAGATTCTCAGCCATGCTCCCTTACGCCATGTCTACGCTTTTATATGTTCTAGTTCCTTGCTCCGTTCCCTTACTCCTTGTCTTCTACGTTTTTCTACATTCTGGGTCTTTGTCCCGCTCCCTGCCTCCCTGCTTTTAGCTTTCAGATGCTGGCAGCAGCGCGCACGACTCGCAGCGCGATGACGTCACTAAGTGCCGTCTGGAGTTTTTTTTTTTTTAAACTACCCGAGCAGAGAATGCCCCCATCTCAAGACCCAGGGGACCAGCGGCAGCATGTGAGGTAGGGAACATCCGTCTTGGCAAAACCCCTTTAAGTTTAGAAATATAAGATCTCCCCTGAAATAAGACCTATCAACAGTCATTGCTACAAGAGCACCTATCACCTCCACACAAATTGATAGTAGATGAAAGTAGACTTTTCTCAAATACATGCCATTAACAATCCAGAGGATTTACCTCCATATTACAGGGGAACAGGTTTTACTTCCACTTTGGAAGTCAGAAGATCCTACAGGAGGTAGTGGAAGATATTAAATCTGCAGGGGGAGCTGATGACATAGCTGCTTGTACAGGGTGATCTGAGTCTCTCACTATATACAGTGTAGGCACAGCACATGGAAGACAGTGTGACAGGGTTTACCTGTTGCTTCAGCCTCCTCCACAGCACACATTCATCTATATGACAATGCTACTGGTGTGGACATGATATAAAACTTACAGGCTCCCCCTGTACAGTGTACTCTTCCAGCTCAGAAGCATACAGCTGTCTTCACAGTGAGTGATTAATCATGCCAGGTATGGACTTCAGAGCTGTCTTAAAGGGCCAGCACATTTTTTTTTAAAACTGAATCGAAGGTGAAATACTTTGATTTTCCTAATGAAGCAGATCAGTGAAAGTGTTTGTATTTTAGTCTCCTGTCACTTTATGAGGTTTAAATGTGAATTCTTGTTCATGGAAAAAATAAAAACATCCCCTGAAAATAAGACCTAGTGCATTTCCAGGAGCATAAATTAATATAAGACACTATCTTATTTTTGGGGAAACAGGGTATGGGAACCGATCACCGCAACACCCAAATTGTTCTATTTGCCCAGATTTTGCATTGAACATTTGGCGAGTGCTGTTGATAATTTTGAAACACTGGGGAGCTCAACCACATGGTCATAGGATGGCACAGTATAATTACTGATCTGCTAGATCTGTCCTAGTTAGTAATAAGTGCTATTATTGTGGAAGCATCTAGAGGAACAGCAGTCTCCGTAAATTTGGCAAAAAACATAGCATTTTACCAAAAGATCCCGATACAAAAAAGTTAATCATTGCAGTGATGAAAGGTTAAAGCTTGAGGCCACCTTGCTGCATCAAGTCCTGGATAGCATGATAAAATGAATCATTCACATTGGATTCTAACATTTATTATGTATACTGTGTGATTTATTAGATGAAATTTCAACTTCTAACATTGGGCTCATATAGAAGTGATAAGAATGAAAGTCACCCAAAGTGTAAACCTTTTAGCCCAGTTGCTACCTTTAATCAAAATTGTTGATTAAAAGCAAAAGGTGCTTCCTTACCTTATATAACATTTTATCATTTAAGACATGCAATATTTATAGATGTGAAACTGTATTAACCTAAACTTAAAGGGTACACAACTGTTTTTCAAATTCCATACATTAAAATACCGTAATCTTTTGCCAGAGAAGAGAAACCATTGTTTATTTTATGTAGACCATAGATTTTCAAGTATTACTTCAAGTATGAAGTAATGGAATGTTTAAAATTTATACAGCATTAGGTTTCATACAGTGAATCTTTACCACCAGATAATATATTTAATTGTACTACTACACTTTGGAGGTTTAAGAAAAAAAAGAAAAAATAATCAGAAAAAGGACACATGATTTTCTTGAAAGTTTAATTAAAATAAAAAGAAAAGAATAGAAAATATTTAATTCCTTTACATTTCAACAGCTGTATATACAGGACTCCTAAAACATGCAAGCTGCTACTTTTAGCTGGAGCTACACACCAATGCCATGTGGCTTTTATTCATATTAACTTAAAATATCATTAAGCCATACTGTGGCTTTTATATACACATTAGTTTGTTTTATTGTCATACATTATTAAAAAAAATAATAATAATAAAAAAAAAAAAAACACACACACACACAACCTTCTATAAATATCAGTCTCTGTGGCACTGGTCAATTGAATTGTACTTTCCATTACAGCACAAAGAGGAGGGGGAGGGCATGACACCAATTTCCAGTTAAAATTATGGAGCTTTTTAGGGCTACTGAAAAGTACTGTAGTATAGTTGGATGGGAAAGGGAGCATTGTAAAAATGCAAAGGATTAGAATAGGATCATCACATATTCTTTGTACTGTTTAAGTGTTAACATTTATAAACCTTCAGCTGGCATACTCTACACATGTTCAGTATATATTCACAGTCATAGGAAAAAAAATAGCTGCTACAATTTGTTGGGTTGGCTTTATGGGAGAAAAAAAAATGATACCATTTAGATTAACCAAAGTAATTGTTATGCAAGATTATGGAGAGTAATGGACATATATTTTGCCAGGAAAAGGCACAGGGCCACATGTATGAAAACTGTCTCGGTCTAAGACTTTCTCAGTTGTCCATAGCAACCAATCAGAGCTCTCCTTCCATTTTTCAGAGCCCTATATGAAATTAAAGCAGAACTTTGAATGGTTGCTATGGGCAACAAAGAAAGTCTTAGACAGTTTTTATACGTGTCCCCCATAGAGTATGGTTCAGCTAATAAAATACATCATCCATCCTTTCTTGAAGCAAAGATTTGAAACTTTTTGCTTTTAAATTTTTTCCCGGCCACATAATTTAAAGGGGTTTAATTTTACTTAAATTTTTGAAAAAATTATTTCCCGGAAAAATTGAAATAAAATTTTAATGCAAATTTTTTTGGGCTTTTTTTGTGTAAATTGGGGTTTTTAAAAAAAGGTTCAAAAAAAAAAAGAAATTATTATCCCCTTTATTATTTAAAAAAATATAAAAAAAATATATATATAAAACAACCCCAAAAACCACCCCATCACAAAATTTACATACTTACATTACACACCCAACACAGGCAGTCCCTGGGTTACAAAAGGGGGTGGGGACTGGGGTTTTGGGGTTTTTTTAAAATTAAAATTTGGGTATGGAAGGGGAAAACGGGTACATGTTTTAAAATTTAAAACTCCAGCCAAAGGTTTTCCCTTTTTTTTGGGGGGGGGGTTTATTCGGGAAGGTTTTTTACATTAGTTTTGCGGTCTTTTCCCCTTGTTAGGGAATTTCCCCGGGAGGGTTTTTTTTCCTGTTTTGGGGCCCACCCCTAGGGCCGAGGGGGGGGGGGGTTTTCTCCGCGATGAGGGGAAAAAGCCCCCCCCCTTTCCCACATTGGTTTTTGCACAGTTTTCCATCCAAAAAAGGGACGAAAGTTTGTGCAAGCACAATGTTTTGGGCAGTACCGCGGGGGGGAAAAAACCCCAAAACCAGAAAACCCGGCGTGGGATTGCTGCAGGGGGTTTTCCCAATGGGAGCAAAAATTATGGTCATTGGGGCCGGGTTTTTTTCAGGGGGGTCTAAAAAAACCCCAAACTTTTAAAAAAACCGTCCGAAAACCCTGCTGTGGGGAAAACCCTTAAAAGGATTTTATTTCATTTCACCCTTCATGTGCTGTTTTTGGCATGTGGAACTTGTCTTTTCCACACTACAAAATTCTGCTGGGAACTTTGAACTAAAATGCCAGCAGGGCCCCAAAATTTTTTCGTTTTTTAACCGGGGAAGGGGTTTTAAGTGGGGGAAAATTTTGTTTTTTTAAATTTTTTTATTTTTTATTTTTGGGGGTTTTTTTTTTAACTTTTTTAAAAAATTCTTTCTTTTAAAACACACAGTTTTTTAAGCGAAAAAAATAAAAAATCACGTGAAAAACATGGCAAAAAATTTTAAATCTTTGTTCAAAATTTAAAATTTTAAAAAATTTTATACACACAAGAAAAATTTTTTAACCCTCACCAATTAAAAAACCTTCCCCAATAAAAAGTGGGCTTAAAATCCCGGGAACCAATGTAATTTTTTTTCTGGGTTTGTTTCCCAAAACCAGGAAAATAAGATGGAAATTTTTTTAAAAGGCGAAACCTTCGTTTTATAGCCTTTTCTTTTTAAATTTTTAAAATGTCCACAAATGAATTTTTTTAAAACACCCGGGCTCTTTTTTTTTTCCAAATTTTAATGGAAAATTAAACCCCAGTAAGGGAAGCTTTTTAAATATATCAAATTAGAATAGTGAAGTCGAACTTACGGGAAATTAAAGTTAAAAAAGAAACGGGGAAATAAGTAGAAAAAAAAAAAAATTTCCCTTCCCTCCCACCCCTTTGTATTTAAAGGGACCCATCAGTTAAAACCTTTTCAATTAAAACCAATTTAAAAAAGGGTTTCCCAATTACAAAAAATTTAAAGGGAAAATTTGGGTTTAAATATGGCTTAAAAGTATACCTATTTATAAAAAAAACAAAATTAAAATAAAAACAAATCTAAAATCCCTTATTATTAAAAAGGTGTAACCCGGGAAAGGGTTGGGGACTTTTAAAAACTACCAAATAAAATTTTGGGGTTTTACTGAATAAAATCAGTTTTTTGAAAAATCAGAAGAAACAAAAACCCTTTTTTTTCCCAAAATAAGACAAAACATTCTGCTCAACAAAGAATGTGGGCAGACTTCAGTCTACTCTACGCAATTTTATTTTTAAAAAAAGGGCACAAAAAAATCCAAAATTTTATAACTGTAATAATTGGAAAAAAACCCGGTAATTTTTTCTGGTTTGTTTTGTTGGTATTTACAAAAATTTTTCCCAAAATTTTTGGTTAAAATTTTTGCTTTTATTTTCCCCTGAGTATGGCTAGATACTTTTTCCCAAAAGGTGGCAGCTTTAAAAAATTCCAAAAAAAGGAGCTAAACCCCCAAGTACATTTTTAAATTTGACCAAAAGTAGATTTAAAAATTGCCAACACTTTAAAAGCTTAAAAATTAAATGGTCGTCCGTAGATTTTAAGGTTGCTTATTCTCCAGAATTCTTACGAATTTTTCTGTGGGATCTTTATGGTCACCGTTTTTGCTTCTGTGTATTCCGGTCCATCCCTCCCCTACGGGGAAAAAAAACACCCAATTTGGTCTACCAATGAACTTAAGGGAAAAAAAACCCAAATTTTTCAAATCACCAAACCTTTTCCTCAAACAAACCTGCGGGGTTATGGGGTAAAATTTGGGGAAAAAAAGTTTTTTTAAAAATTTGTAGATTTTTTCAAAAGTATATTTAAAAAATTTTTCCCCCTTTTTTTTTTCCCCTCTTTGGCCTCCTATTCAGCTTCCTGACCTTTTCCGGGGCCGGGCAAAATTTGCTTCAAAGCCAATAAGAAAGTCTGTAAAAACCCGGTTTTTTCAACCTTTTTTTTTAAATAAAGAATTTTTGTTGGGGGGGCGGTTTTTAAAAGGTTTTTTTTGAAAAATCCTTCCCTTTTTCCCCCCAAAACCCAATCTTTTCCACCCAAAAGGACTTTGGGGCTTTTAAAAGGAAATTGTAAAAAGTTTTTCCGGGCAAATCATGAAACCAGGAAAAAATTTTTTTAGGTTCCCCCAAAAAAGTTAAATATACCAGTATACAAAAAAAAAAATAAATAAACAGCCCCTAAAATTGCATATTTTTTAAAATGGCAGAATATTGTCCCTACTTTTTATATTTTAAAATATATATATCTCAAATCTATCTGTCTTTTCTCTTTGTATATAATACACCCACATTTTTTTAAAAAAGGGGCAACCCTTGGGCCCCCGGTGTTAATATAAATTTTAAAAATTTTCCTCACAACCCAGAATCCCAACCTCTTCCCTTAAAATTTTAAAATTCTTTTGAAACCCCTTTTCCACCAAATTAATTTAAAAATTTTTAACTTTTAAAATTTTAAATTTTATAATTTTTTACTTTAAAAACCCCTTTGGGGCCCTAAAAAATGGAATCTTTTGGACTGTTTTTTTTTTTAAAATTTTTAAACTAAAACGTATTTCCTTTAATTGGGAAAATTTTTTGCCAAAAAAAAGTTTTTCCCAAAAAATTTGGGAAAGGCCAATTTTAATCGGCTTTTTTAAAAGGGAACGCCAAAAAGGCCCGGAAAGTACCAGCTTTGCTTACTTAGCAAATAACAAAGGACTGAAACAAACTGAAGTTCGTGAAATGTTGAGTTCAGGAAGTTAAAAAATACTTAAATAGGCAACTCAATTGTTATATATGTCCATAGTTTGCTGAACTGTTTTATACAAGGTATTACAAAACCATAGATCAGGTGGAGCTAGTGGGGCTTCACATTATTATAAAATGGTGAACTGGTAGCCCATAAGAATATTAAAGTATATAAACAGTTTTCATGCTTAAAACATTTGATAAAGTTTCCAGATATATGCTTACCATACAGTTCCAGCTTGCATAGCCGATGACACTGTAAGGGCCTTGTTAATATCATTCGTAAAAACAGCTGCAACTAGTCCAAAGTCAGAATTGTTGGCTCGCTCTATAACTTCTTCCATAGTTTTAAACCTTAAGATTTGTTGAACTGGTCCAAATATCTGCAAGAGATGCATTTTGTCATGTTATACAATATCAAACTGAAAAAAAAAACAACACCTAACAAGGTTTAGACTAGCTTAACAATAAGAACCAGCACTAGAGTGGCAATACAGGTCTGTCTAAATACATGCTCTTCTACATTATTATTTCCCACAACGAAAGCATATAAAGATGAAAACAGGCCAAATACAGCCCAAAGTTGACATTTGCCCTGTTTTATTGTAAGGATATATGCCAACTACACAACAGTTTGTCTGTATAACTGTAGGCAGGTATTCAGATGTACACGGCAGTTCTCATTTACATAGGCATAGAGCCTGCTTGAACCGATAAAGCACATGGTTTACTAGTGTTGTAATGGTTGTGTTGCACGTAACATGAGTGGTGATACAAATGGAAACCTTTGTGGGTGCCAGATCATAACATATATTTAGTTCACAAAACCAATTGCAATGATGGTATGCAAGTACACATTTGTGCAGCAGAAATTTTGCAATGATCTTACCTCTTCTTTTGCGATCCTCATATCATCTGCCACATTGGAAAAGACTGTTGGCTCTATGAAGAATCCTTTCCTTCCTAGAGGCTTTCCACCACATTCCAGCTTAGCACCTTCAGCAACACCACTCTGAATCAGATCCAGGATTTTATTATACTGCTTCTTGTCAGTCTGTTAAGAAAATAAAAGACACACATTATAATGGGAATCAAAGAACAGCAAAGAAAGATTACTTTTGAAATGATGATACACCTACAGGCCCTGCACTATACAGAATACAGTATCAGTTGTGCCAATATTGTTCCTTTATAAAAATTTTGCCCCATAAAACAGTGTAATAGTTTCAAAACAGTGAATGTAGAAATTATTTGACTCTTAAGGGCTATCCAATGTGCCAGATTTAAAATACCTGCGGGCCTTGTTCTGTAGTTGGATCAAAAGGACTTCCAACTATACTCCTCTTTGCCCGTTCAACACTCCTCCTAACAAATTCATCATAAATGGAGTCTTCCACAAATGTTCGTGAGCCTGCAGTACAACACTGTCCTTGGTTAAAGAATACTCCTTGGTGTGCCTGTTCCACAGCATAGTCCACTGCAAGAGATTTTAAGGTTGTCAAATTAAGAGTAAAGACAGTGTTGCAAGTATACATTCATTCCAATGGTATATGTACACTAGTTTATCAGTTTTCTTCATCCATAGAAGAACAAGTAGGTAACCCATCCCAGGATGGTGGCTGCAATAAAAAAAAATGCATCCACTTAAAGGGGATTTGCCACGAAGTAAAATTGATGTGGGAAGCTTGCAAACTAAAATAAACAATTTAACTATTAATCATTATCAAAAATGTACCATTTTTATTTTAGCTGCTTCCTTAGTGATCCATAGCGTACAGCTTATCTCTAGGCAATATGACCAGTGAGGAGAGCAACTCAGTCCTGACCACACATGCTCAGATATTACCTCTCCTCTGAGGTGGCTACTAACAGTCTCTTCCCTGCTTACTAATTACACACACTCACTGCTGAGCGAGTGTTCAACCGCAGTTGCTTTCTACTCCTGTTCTCTGTACTCCTTAGTAATTAGTAGATCGGTGCAAATAAATAAAAAAGGAACCTCAGTTATGTGCATTATGGGAAAAAAAAACAAAAAACACAGGTTTGGTTCCTGATGGAATTTGAACCTAGGACCCCTATGCTCAAAGGCAGAAGTGCTAATCACTCAGCTACATTATAGCTTCTCACAGCTCTTTACATATACAAACCTTTGTTTGACTAGAGTGAGCACACTGAGGAAAGGCATGGCAATGTCAAACCTGCTGGGTCACATGATATACAGTTCAAACAATTCATACACGCTCCCTGTTGAACACACTGAAAGTGGAAGCAGGACAAAATGAAATGCCTTTGTGTTAAAACCCCATTAAGTACAGAGTTCTTATCCCAGGTCAATGACTGCAATCTAAATATCCATCCTCTACATTGCTGAGTACAGCACAAAGTGGAGAAAATTTGGAAAAGGCGGCTGCCTTCACACCCCACCACCTCTTCTCAACACTCAAACACACACCGTGAAACCACTCATTTATGCTGCACATTCTTGTACAGTGCTTCAATGTAGGTGCTCAAAGAGTATTGGGAGCTGCTCTCCCCTACACTGGTGAGATGATGGTGAGGCATCATTTTCCCTGAATCCCCACCCCTTGGCTGGAAAATGCAGACCACGGTGTCCTCTACAGTATAGCCAATTATGTGTCAAATCCTCCTCTATTAGCCCAAATTTAAATCCCCTTGGGTCTCAAAAAAACTTGGTGGCAGTATGGTCATAGTCCCCTTTTAAAAAAATGTATGGTTTTACACATCCAAAACCCCTTTTTAGAAAAAAATGACATAGGTGCACCTGGTGGGCATAATATATTTTCCCTTCCCAATGTCGTAGACACATCAATAAAAGTGTGGGCCTCCTTTTGGGGTTTTTGCACTCCCCCCCCCTTCCAGGTTTTAAACCCCTTAAAAATTTTGGGTATCAACGGCAATGTCGGGTAGGGGTTCCCGCAAAATTAAATATAGTACGTCATGGCGAATTTTTTGTGCGCCAAAAGCGGGCGTGCAAGATGGGGATGGAAACAGCGGTATATCCCGCTGGCATCACCGCTCCCCCAGGGGCTGGAGTGCCTCCTGCGCC
Organism: Phyllomedusa bahiana; assembly: GCA_025379985.1. Taxonomy (NCBI): domain Eukaryota; kingdom Metazoa; phylum Chordata; class Amphibia; order Anura; family Hylidae; genus Phyllomedusa; species Phyllomedusa bahiana. The sequence goes on along the minus strand of JAODAL010029084.1, from coordinate 36,882 downwards.
CGACCCCGGGCGTAAGGGCGCTCGCGCCCTACTGATCTCCTACCAACAGCCCGGGGCTAATGACAGATCCGGGGTTTCTGGTACGCCGATGCCCAAAATGCGTGGGGCGGCTGAATTCCCTGGGCCCATATACAGCTAAAGCTGTGTGTGATCTTATTGCTGACGATCTGACGATCGTTCATCAATTCCCCCCGGGGGGAAAAAGCGAAAAAAAAAGTAAAACACAAACAAAATAAAAAAAAAAACACGTACCCCGCCTTTTCCCTGTACAAAGAAATCCCCCCCCAAAAGATCAAAAAAAATAAAAGTCCCCCATTTTGGGTACGCCGATGCGTACGACCACCTTAAATCTGTAATTTTAAATTAACCCTACGGTGAACGCCGAAAAAAAAAAAAAAAAACCTCAAAAAACAGTCACAGAATTGCGTTTTTTGGGTTCACCCCGCAGAACATGAAAAGTCTTTAAAAAACTCATACAACATCAAAGTGATGCAAATTAAAAAGTCATTTTCATCCCGAAAAAAACCCTTTCAAAAGCTCGTTTTTCGAAAAAATTAAAAAGTTCGGGGAATTAAAAGATGCGTGCAAAAAAATTTTTTTTACACAATAAAAACATTTTTTTTAAAAAAAAAAATCGTTTCAAATAAAAAAAAAAACCTAAAATTTATGTATCACCGTAATCTCTAAACCCACAGAAAAAAATTTAAATTGTCAGGGTTTACTGCACGGTGAAGCTATTAAAAAAAAAAAACACTGTTTGGGATTGCGTTTTTTTCTTCCCCCCTGCCTTTCCCAAAAAAAAGGGATTTAAAAGCGATCTTTAAGTCTTGCCCCCCCAAAAATTTATAAAAAAAAACGTCAATCATAACGCAAAAAAAAAAAGTCCTTATAAAAGCTCCTAAAATGTAGGGGCTCGACTATGGGATGCAAAAACGTTTTTTCCTTTTTTCAATAAAAGTGTTTTTTGTAAAGCAGTAAAACATAAAAAAATATTAAAAAAGGGGGGATCGCTGAAATCCTATCAACCTGCTGAAAAACTGGGTGCATTTATACCACACGTGCCCGTGTAAAAAAAAAAAAAACCTACCAGGATTTGCTGTATTTTGTACAAAACCTCACAAAAACCCTTAATAAAAATGTAAAAAGCATCACATGCACCCGAAATGGTACTAATAAAAAATCAATATCTCGTAAAAAACAACCCCACAAGCGCAAAGTTGCAAAAAATTAAAAAGTAGGGCTGTCAAAATGGGCAAACATAAAAACGCAACTTTTTTTAAAATCGCTTTTATTGTTAAAAGAAAAAACATAAAAAAAACTATATCAAATTTATATCATTTTAATTGTACCGACACCATAGTAAAGTTATCCCCTCATTTTTTCCGTATGGGAATTTTTGTAAAAAAGAAGCCCCCAAAAAAATGGCGGAAAGGTCCCCCCCACCCCCCCCCCCCCTTTTCCATGGCCCAATGCTAAAAAAAAAAAAAAAAAACGGAACACCGTGTGCCCCAAAAGCAAAAACCCTTAGATGAGATCCCTGAGGGTGTTGAATCCCAAAAGGGGCAACTTTTTGGAAGGTTCCACCGTTCAGTATTTGGGGGGTTTGCAGATGGACATGGCCCCACCAAATCCCTTTTTCCAAAAGCCAAACAACACCCTCCCTTATATCCCTGCATGGCCCAAACAGCGTTTCACCCAAATGTAGGGTATTGCCCCAACTTGGGGGGAAATTTCGTAACACATTTGGGGCTTTTTTTCCCAAGGGTTCCTTGTAAAAATTAAAACATTTTCAGCTAAAATTTTCAAAATTATAGGAAAAAAAATTTTTATATATTTTTATTTTCGAGCGAAAGCTAAAAAAAATTTGTGAAAAAACCCGTGGGGTCAAATACCCCCTAACCTTGGTAATTCCGTAAGGGGGGGAGTTTCCAATATGTGGTCTTTTTAGGGGGATTTATTAAGTTTTGGAACCTTTGGGGTTTTCCCCAAACCGAAATGGGGCCCCTAAAATAAAAACTTTTAAAAAAATGAGGCCCAGACATGGTTCCTCCTATTCTGGGGGGTTTGGTTGGCCAAATAATTACAGGGGGCCCCAATGGGGTACTCGAAAAAGGGGGAGAATTTGGGGGGTTCAATATTAAGTTGCATTTCCCCGATCACATTTACGTATTCTTTCAAAAATGTATAAAAATTTAAAATCTGCAAAAAAAAAATGAAAATTTTTTAAAATTTTCCCTTCCCCTTTTCTTTAATTTCCCGTGAAAAAACCAAGGGTTAAAAACTTCCTAAATGCGGGTTTTGATTTTTTAAGGGGGGTTTGTTTCTTAATGAGGTAATTTTTGGGGAGTATCTTTAAAATACAGGAAACAAATCAAATTAGAACTGGATGGGCCCCAAAAAATGATATTGCAAAGTTCTTTAAAATTTTAAAATTCTATTAAAAATTTTTAAGCCTCCTAAAGCGTGGAAAAAAAAACGACATTTAAAAAAATGACCAAATACAGCGCAATGGGAGATCAGTTATAAAATATTTTGGTGGAAAAACATTTAACAGCAGAAATTTTTGAAATTTAAAAAGGTAAATTTTTCACGTAATTTGAAATTTTTCAAAAATAAAAAAGCATTTTTTGGACCAAAATTTTTTACTATCTTAAAGCACAATGTGTCACGAGAAAATTCTGAATCACAGGATAGGTTAAAGTGTCAAAAAAGTTATTCTCACATAAAATGACACAGATTTTAAAAAATGGGGCTCTGTCGAGAGCCCCAAAAAGTCTCCGGGGTAAGGGGTTTAAAACAATGCAGTTCTTGAAGCTGGGGCCTTCACTCCCTGAAGTATGGGGCTAACAGGCCCCAAGGGCGGGGAACAATGTGTAACCCACCTGCATTGAGGTCCCGTTGAAGTTTCCGAGGTGGGTTAAGCTTTTTATAAAAAAAAAAATGTGAACAAAGAACCTCAAAATTTTTCATGTATCCTAGGTAGCAGAAATGCTTTTTCAAAAATTCCTGTCCCCTTTTATAGTTTCTTTACTTGATAGTGTGCTACTGATACTGGAATGTGTATCAATCAATACAAGACATGCTAAGGCATACATACATAATCTATCTATATATATTTGTTTGAGAGAAAACTTACAATCTGCATCTGCAAATATGATGTTAGGACTTTTGCCACCTAGTTCAAGAGTCACTCTTTTAAGGTTACTTTTCCCAGCAGCTTCTTGAATCAGTTTTCCAACCTATGGGGAGAAAACACAGGTAAGTTATGTGGTCTTAGAGAAATTATTTTATTAGAGAATTAGCCATTTACATGTATTCTAAAAATGTTCTGCATATTATAGATATCATAATCCAACCTCCAGTTTTATTTTACTCTATATTCCAAAAATAAATACATTAGAAACGGATGAAGAAAATGCTACAAAATAGACATTAGCTATTGAAAGACCAACAAAGTGAAAACATTGTACAGGTTATTTTAGACTTTTTGTAATTAGACCTAGTCAAATAATACGGATATTAATCCACACCATATATCATTGATAGCCATTTTCCACCAAGTTTTTCTGCTTTACATCAAACTCTACAAGTGAATGTGCTGTATGTGAAATTTCACTGGACATACCAAGCTTACTTCCAGCCCTGTGCAAAGATTAATGTGTGATTGTACAAAGAATTGCACTGAAGTAATTTCCAGACACAATAATATGAAAATTAAATAGTTTATAGAAAATCTATGATATCCTGGATTTTATTTTCATCTTCCCTTTTACCCATCTTAATAAGGAATAGATTTATAGCAACTCCAGAAACTTTATTGAAAGTTATTACCAAACAATATAAGCCAAAGTAAAATACAGAAGTATATTAAATCTATGTATATAATGAAGTTTGGTTTGTATTACATTATCCATTTTAACCCTCAAACAGTAAAGCTTTATGAAGCTCTAAGGTAAGTTTTAGCAATCTGTAGCTCTTCAACTTATTATCCCACAAAGCTGGACGGCCAAACCCAGTTTATGTCTGGCTTAAGATATACAAGTCAGGCCAGATTTCATGGTTTATTGGCATTTGTTGTGCATATGTTTTACAAAGAAAGAAATATTAGAATCCGCAACAATAAATCCACTTGAAGTAGCAATAATGTTTAGAATGAAGGCTAATGTCCTAGCCCCTTTAAAGCCATACTCTGCTTCTGGCTCATTTGTTATCAAAACCATCGCACAACCAAGCTTAAAACTCATTATTTAGGCAGAGCTTGGATGCTCTGCACTTAACATACACAACATTAATCTAACTTAAGAAATGAAACGAGAATCCTGCTGAGTAAATTAGAATCAGTGGTAATACAGCTGTTTGCTACAAACATTTGTTTGGCATTAAGCATTTTCAATACTCCTGTAGTGCACTTTGATGGCTTCACTTGTATCTTTGGAGAAATGATGAGATCATAGTTTGTATAAAGAAAATGCAATGCCAAGCATAACAGAACATAAAACTTGGTTTAATAGTGTCCACAAAAAAAAAAATAAATGGAATCTTTCATGTCTAATCAGCAAAACAAAAACACAAACACACAACCAGTTCTCCTCTAGAAGGCCATTTCAGCTCTCTTTTTTCTACAATCGAATCAAGAAAAAAGCACCATTATTACGTCTATAGCCCAATCACGGAATTGGGCTATAGACTTCTAAGAAAGGGTGGGTAGGATTACCAGAGTATACTATAGTGCTACATTAAATATAGATCTTAACTTCGGTGCCTTTCCAGATTATTCATAAATAGTATTTAAGATGGGACGGAAAATGGAAGTCATTTCCTTTGTAAAGGCGTTAAGCTACAGATGAACAAATTAAAAAACTCCAATTCCTCTGGTCTTCTGTTCCAGTGAGAGCTCGGTCTAGTCTTCGGTTTACTGTTTTCTACTTCAAAAAGGGAATATTCACACTGCAGCCACTAATTGGCTGCAATGGTCACATGCTACTCAATGACATCACTGTTTAGAGCTGTTCACTTCTGAATAATGTAACTGAGTGCACATGACTGCTACAGCCAATCAGCAGCTGCAGTGGTGAAATTCCGGTCTGGAATTGGACAACAGCGCTGAGACGGGAGGACAGTCCGTATAGGTTTTTTTTTTTTTTCTTAAATTTGTATCTGCCTCACAACTAATTTTCATAGAAATACCCATTTCTAACCTCTATTCACACTAGTCTGCAACGTCACTTTTTCTATATCCCTCCAACTTTATTGTGGGCGTTTCGCAGATGCAAATGAGCATAAGTCTGAGTGTCATTCATTGGTGCTAATCCTCAACATTTCCATCCAAAACGAGTAATGCAACTTATTTTCTGCCACAACATCAGAAATCTACATGAAAAGTTTCTGATGCAAGTAAACAGGGTTGCAAAAATCCTATTCACGTGCATGGTATGCACACTGAAAAGCAGTATGAAAATTACACAAGGCCTTAGAATAAAATGAAGGTCATACAGCTTGGGATTTCCCACTTAGGATTTTATTAGGAAAATTAAATCTCTGCTGCAAAGTACATAAATGGGCACAGCCTCCTCCAGTTAATCATTAAAGCCACTTCCTGACATGTCCCATGAAACAACAATTCTGGAGCATCTGCTCTTATAACTCGGTGCTGTGTGGTTCCTCTGTTCCTTCTATATCTGTACTAATGAAATTAGTCAGCTGCTTCTTACCTTCCAGTTTTGAAAGGGTTATGTCCCTGCACACACTGATGGGACAATGTCAGGCTGTGAAGAGACACCCCCCCAACTGGTAACACCCAGCTGACAGATTCCATAATACATTTTAAGTGGGAGTGGCAGAGGAACAATACAACACAGAGTTATTAGAAGAGGTTAAGTAACAGGTACCACAAGTATTTACTGAAACAGACATATCAAAAGATGTCACAGGACTGCTTTAATAAATGACAGAGGTGGCCACATTTATAAAATTACTGTTCAAGTTGGAAGACCTACCTCTATGAACACCAACCTATGGACTACATACGAAACACCTAATCAGTATTTGTCTACTGGGTTGAACCTCTAGAGTCAAAAATCTCAAAAGTTTACAATCCACTTGTAATTTTCTAAAACAATCACTGAACCTGCAGAGCAGCATAAGCTAGATATAGTTAAAGCTGAATCCATTTGCCTGTTGGCCAAATAGATTTGTCATTAGTTTACAGAGCAACAGGATTCGGATCTCCAAAAGCCAGGTACCTGAAGGAATTGCCAAATTAAGAATTTACAAGCTGTGGTTTTAATGTGACAGTCTCTCAGTAAGGGTATAAAACTGTCATGATAGGGAGGGGTTGTGCTTTCCTTTACTGGAAGCATTTTCTTCATTAATTGAAAGGAAAGCCCTGTGTTTACAAATTGTTATTACAATGGGGGTATTTAAGATGTGATAATGTTGACCACTGTTGCCGGAAATCTGGAATATGGAACAGTTTATGTCAGTCTTGCATTATATAAAAATGTACATCTGTTATTAATTAGCATCTTAAGATACCCCTTCGCATATTTGTGTTGCTTGCCACTTCCTAATAGAAAGCTTGTTTCAGTGTTGGTTAAGAAGTTCAGCATGGCAGCTTTTGATCTTCAGGACCTATTTTTTTTTTCCTCTCCCAGAAAAAAAAAAAAAAAAATCTCTCATTAAATCTAACTTTAAGTATTCAAACACATGCAAATTGAAGCTTCTGGGTCCCAACAAAATCTGTAACATGCCACCTCTACTTGCTATGTGCCGTTTAGAACAACAGCATTGTATGTGGCACAGGGATAGTTGGGCAACCCATATGCCCTTGGCAATAACATTTCTGCTTAGAGGGGGGGGGGGGGGTTTAAAGATGCATAATAAAACATTAGATAATGGGTCCAATGGCTTGAGAACCATGGGCAATGCCACTGTCAAGAGTTACTAATAGATCCCTAAGATTCAGCCTAAAACTGGTTAGCACAAAAGGAGTGACCACTGTGGGACAAGTAGTAATTAAACAAACAATTATATACAGGAAAAATTACTAAGCCATGTAGATTCTCCATTCAGAGAAACGGCCCACAATTCGCAGAAAATATACATACCTCAGTAGAGCCGGTGAATGCAACTTTATCTATGCCAGGGTGAGAAGTTATTGCTGCGCCTGCAGTTGGACCATATCCTGGTAAAATATTAACAACTCCTGGTGGAAACCCAGCCTAATAAAATAAAAATGAGAGGAAAAATGGAGTGTGAAGACAGTCCACATAAAATTAAATTTTAAGCATCTGCAAAAAGTGATGTTACTTGTGCCTCATTTTACCTCCTTGATGAGGGCTCCCATGTAGAGTGCAGTGAGTGGCGTCTGTTCAGCTGGTTTAATTACCACCGTGTTCCCACAACACAGGGCTGGTGCAACCTTCCATGCGAACATCAACAGAGGAAAGTTCCACTACAGAAGACAGATGAGAATTGAAAGGACCATGACAATTTACAAATAGTTTTTAAAAATCTCGCTCTCTACTCAGTCACATATATACAGTATGCAAACCTGGTTGCAGAGGTGGGACCGAAACTGATCAATATGCCATAAATGTCTTAGAACACTCATTGAAATGAATTAGAATGGCCTTTTCTCTTTTCTGAACCGGGAATTTTGGGGACCTGTTCTAAATAGTGGACCCCAGAAGTGAGACCCGCTCCCCCTAGATTACATTTATCATCTGAGACATTTTTGGAATATGCCATAGAACACCTTTAAATGGCCATGATGGTACAATACACTAGAGACCATACTTCCTTTATTACTCCTTAACTAGGCTTACACTCTTCACCCACGGATCTATACATGGGGCTGATCCCAGACTATGCCCAGCTATTTAAAATTGGCTACAGCACACGATTGGATATTACCTAATTGAAACACTAACCCATGTTAGAGGTATCCCCACCCACTGCAGCAGGTATCCTGTAGCCAAGCCAATGCACTACTATACACACACAGAATGTGATACGAATGATAACTGCCCCGCATACCACAGCTTACCCATAATCTTTTAAAACATAGATGTGTTTTTTAGCATGAACATACAGCAAGACAAAAAGCAATGTACAAGCTTGATGTGTTTGGTCACAAGGGCTTATGTAGCTTGGAAAAAAAAAAAAAAAAAACCTCAAAGTTTAGTGTAATACAGCTCTATGGAGGCTTGGGTCGTCATTGTTATACAATACACGTTGTAATAGTCTTATTTCAGCCAACAGTCATGAAAGTAGAAAGACACAGTTAGGTAAGGCTGCTCCTTGTTATTTTGAGGCAGAAACATGCTTGAGTGGAAACGAATGACAGAACTGATCCCTTTTTTTTTTTTTAATAGGATCATCTCTGATGTCTAGCCCAACAGTTGTTGTGCTGAATCAAATGGGGTAAAAATAAAAAAAACTTAACTGTATATTGTTTGGATCTCCATTCCTAATTATATATATATATATATATATATATATAACTTGAATCACTTGGCATAGTGTGTGTGTATATATATATATATATATATATATATATATTATATATATACAACACAAATATATATAACACATATATATATATATCTAAAATATATATATATATATATATATATATTATATATATATATATATATATATACAATAATATACATACAACAACACACACACATATATATATATACATACACACACTACACACACACACACACACACACACACACACAACACACACACTATGCCAAGTGATTCATGGAGCACTGAGGGGGCAGGAGACCTGAGCGAGTGCCTTTGACCGTTCTCCCTATTATACGTATTATTGCATTCTGTTCTTCTGGTAGTATAACTAACCAGGCTGTGCTTCTTTGTTTAAATGCTAGTACACAGACCATATCTAGTGGTTGCCAAACAATGATGCTCCGCACAGTTCTTTCTAGTCATGTCAGCATCCAATGATACAGGACAATCTTTCATCACACATAGATTGATGTCTGAGCACGTTATTTTTACAGACATTTAATTCTCACAACAATCTATTCTTGTTTAAAGGTCCATGGGGCTGACATACAGCTGAGCAGTGCAGTTCCACGTGATCATACATATACTTAATTTACTGTGCATAGGTGATGTGTTCACACAACTGTATGAAAACACGGATCCAATTCAATTTACAGTCTTCATGTGTCGCATTCTGTGCCATAAGTCTAAAGGAAGGCTTTTGTTTTTGTTTTTTAACTAGTTGAACTAAGACACTACTTTGGCCGAAATGGACTGATCTGATAAAATGTAGTTGTGTTTGCATTTTAAATATTTCTTCTTATCGTTCAAAAATATACAAAATGCCTACTTCTCATCAAGCACTTAATTTTCACATTGCACAAATGTTTATAAACCATATATTAAACAATACTTGGAAAAGGGGAAAAAAAAAAAAAAAAAAAAAAAGTCTTCAAATGGATGCTGCCCACATTCTGACTTTCTGGCAAAGGTTTTGTAAAACTTTCAGATGCCAGACATGCAATGAAAGCATTAGGCGCAGAACAACTTTGCCAAACACTACTTCTGAATTTAGGGAAATGAGTAACTTGTTTTAAAGAATGTGGAAAATTTGTTGTGTAAAACCTTTGATGGAATGAGATGGAAACAATCCATTAGTGTTTTTATACTGTATTATATTCCTGGTACAAATAACGTTAAAGGGAACCTGTCACATAGGTTATGCCCCCCTTGCTGAGGGCAGCACAAGCTAGTGACAGACCTGCTGTTTCCAGCGCTGTGTCCCTTATTCTGTAAGATGCTATACTTTTAGAGCATTTACCATTCAAATCTTATTCATGAGCAAGTGCTAGCCCCACCCACTGACAGTTATCTACATGGTTCTACCTATTCAAAGTAATAGGTTTATCAGTTGAGGTGGGCGGGGTCAGCCTCAGGTGGGCGGGGTTTGAAAAAACTGACTATTTGAATGACTTTTCTGGCTGAAAACTGCAGGATTTGAGCACTAAATACTTGAAAACTACAGCATCTTATAGAATAAAGGGACACAGCGCTGGAAACAGCATTTCTGACACTAGCTTGTGCTGCCCTTAGCAAGGGAGGCATAACCTATGTGACAGGTTCTCTTTAAAACACAATTTATATTTAAATTGCAGTTTGATAGGTTGATTTAAATAAAGCATTGAAAAACGGATCTGTAAAACGCATCCAAAAAAGGATCACCTGTTGCATTTTCTGGATCCGCTTTTTGGATGCAGTTTGCATCCAGTTTTCGCAGGTTAAAAACGGATCTGTAAAACGCATCCAAAACATCGTGTGAACAAGCCCTTTTGCTGCATCTGGGCAGAAGACTTGCCATTATAGATGGGACAGAATTTGCTGGTAGAATTTAGAATTCATAGCAACATGTAAGGGTATTGGTGTAAGCTGAATCTTGAGAATGTGATTTATGCAGCAATACAAGGACATAACACAATGCGCTCTAGTAGTCATACACCAGAATGGTTAGAAGAATAAGTTGAAATTTTGGAATTGCTAAATCAAAGTTCTGACCTTAAAGGGGTATGCTCAATACAAAAATACAAAGATTAGCTTTCAACGTGTAGCAACAGGTAATTGGTCTTTAGATTTTTCCCTTGTCAGGGGATAAGAGAGATTTTATTTGTTCTGAGTGCACGCAGGTTTCTCTGGTTACCATCCAGATCTCCCTTCCCAATTAGACAGAGCAGGGAGTGACGTCAGTATGGTCGAAAGGAACAGTCCTGATCTCTAACAAGATTATATTAATTAGTGGAAAGCACTTGCTCCCCAGAGTTCATTAGCTTTTGTTTTCTGAAGATTTAATCTCCTGCACTTGTGTTTGTGTAATGGCTCAGCTACAGCACTGTCTTTTCCACTGGGCAAGGTAGATGGTTGCCCGGGGCCCCACGAGCGCATTGAACAGCTTACCATGCCCAGTGGCATGACTCTGCCCCTGTGGTGGGTCCGGGCGTCATGGCTGTGTGCAGACCCGGAATCGCTGCGTCTTTAAGCGACACAGGAGGCGATGTTATCGCCTCCTGCGCTACTGTATTTCATAGGCCAACAGCCCATAGGCTTCTGGCCTAGGAAATCCCAGGAGCCACGTCCTGCCATGATGACGTCATGCCATTCACGCCGGAAACCAGTTCCTGGAGTGAGGTCCTCAGCGGGAGAGTGTGGAAGTTATTTTTATTTTGTATCTACAGGGGCCTGTAAACATACTTACAGGGGGCTAGATATGTACCTACTTAATGGTGGGCAACATTTCTATCTACTTAATTAATGGGGCACACTCATAACAGAGGTAGGAATCGGTAGCGAAGTGCTAATAAAGTGAGGATTCTAAGATGTTTGTGTGGTAAATTCTGCAGAGACGAGTTGCAGCCGGGAGAAGTTGTCATGGAAAAAGAACGATTCAGAGGACGACTGATCAGATAAGACGTCTGTGAGTCCCAGGATGTCAGGGGTTAATTTGAGTCTCTGTTAGGTCAGTGCTGTAGTTACTGTGATGTAATTATGACCTGTGCTGGTGTCTGACCTCTATGTGGTCTCTATATTGCGGTGTTGTAGGCTATAAGTTTGTCATCGATAATGTATAGATTTGTTCCTGTGTGAGTGGTTGCGTTTTTGGTGGGCCCAGTGCCGAGCTCTACCCAAGGCCCACAATGCTGTTAAGATGGCCCTAGTCAGCTAAATATGAAAATCACTGCTATAGACCCACCTAGAGCCTGACCAACCAGTACAAGTCTGAAGTGGCCTGCGACTCAAAACAGAAAAAACCCCTTTAACCCATTAGAAATGTTTAAGGAAAAAAAAAAAAAAAACACAAAGTAGAAGCGGTTTTGTAGTAATAGGCAAAAATTCCTTTAAGCCGTTGTGCAGGATTAACCAACTATTGCCAATAACCTTTAGTTGCAGTTATTGATGCACAAGAAGGTCGTACCAGATGCTGAAAAACAAACTCATGGATGTAGAGAGTTGAGCCTAATATTTAACTCGTTTGTTTAAATTTGGTTCGAGTTACTCGTGTGGAAACCTGATGAAGTTGGGTCAATTTTATGCAGATAGAAAACTGACAGGTTTGCAAACTTTCAAGTATCACTTTAGGTCTGTAAAGCAAAAGGCAAATCACTGAAAACAAATAAACAGTAATTAAACGTAAATCTGCCTAGGATAAACATATATCTATCTGAAAGTAAAAACAAGAGATTAATAGAAGGGTGGATTAGATAGGTGATAATTTTCTACCGTCAGTCTTCTAGGTTTTTATATGATATGCAGGCATTCATCTTGCCTTAAAGGGGTTGTCTCACTACATCAATTCATCTTACCTCAGTCCTCTTTTCTTGATTTCATTTTGAATTCAGGGGTGTGTTTAGTGGCTTCTACCAGGCTGCAGGAGAAGCCAGGTCTGTACCTATAGCAACCAGTGCTGGCACCCTATCAGGAGAGATCAAACAGGTTTGTAGCTATAGCGACCTGAGTAGCTGATGCACCCACACAAGAGGAGATATCTCGGAATAGGTAGGAAACTGTTAATTAACATATATTGCAAAGTGACTTGTTTTTGCAAAATGTTTAATATAAAAAGCTATCCTTGTAGTGAGACAACTCCATTAAGTAGATGCCCTTGTAACACAAAGGATCATTTGCAGTGTGTGGTCAATTTTTTTGGCTGTACCTCCCACAGAAATAGACCAATATGCACATGATGGTATACATTGTTTAGTTTGTATTCTACAACAATTTATGAAAGGTAAGGGATTTGACTACTGCTCTGTTAAACAATGTTATTAGTTACAGATGAATAAGATCTGAAGAAGGAAACTTGCAGAATTAAGTTTGGAAATGCTGGTTCTGACCACCTCTACAGATAAATAAGGACCCTTAACTCTCCATACACTGCGACATCAAAACAAATGTGATGCATGGAAGATACCACTTACAGGAAACTATACCACATTAAGAAAAAGTTTCCCATAAAAGTCAACGTGCAAGTTCTTTGATATTACAGCCATACAGTATGACTGCCACAAGAATTTTCCATGGGTGTGTTAGAAAGGAGAATGTATTAGATTTAAATGTTCCACTAGTTTCATGGTATAGTAATTCACATATAATCAGAAACATTCCATGTTCTAGTGCATTTGTTAAGGTAATTGTGCAGTCCAAGCCTTCATTTTATAAAACATAAGGTAGTTGTGTGGGTGATAACCCCTTCCCCCATTCTCCACCACATTTCTACAAAATATTTCTATAGCAAAACATGAAATATTAAGAATCTATAAAAAAAATTATATAGATATTTTGGTATTATATAACACACACACACTTCTCTTTAAATTTAGCATTTATGTTGAAAAATATTTTTATTCCAGTTGTACAGCCAAAAGACGCCCAGTGCTTGGGAACATTTTACCAAGTTACGCAGTTAAATCTTTATTAACCTGTTTAAGTAAAGCAGCTGTAGAATGACGAACAGAAATACATCAGCAAATAGAACTTTTTTTGCCTTCAGAGTTAAAATACACAGTTACACTTGCATGCACCCTGAGTTGCAAGTAAGACCACCCAATGAAAATAAATCCTGCTGATACTCACCGGTATAATCTGTCCACACACTCCAATAGGTTCATGTCTTGTAAAGGTAAAGTAATCCCCATCTGCAAAAGATGTACATAATTAGGGGCAGCATAGATCAGATACTCAAGAAGATTGTTTTAAAAAAAAATTGAAAACTTTAGTACCAGCTCTTTAATAGGACTACATGTATTTGGTTGTAGATTAAAGAAATGTATAACAATCAAACAATAACAGTATGTAGAACTTGCCTCTCATGATATTTTATATTCTTAAAATCCCTTACAAAAGTTAATGACATGACCCTTAAAGGGTTATTCCCATCTCTGAATTTAGGAGACCGGAAAGAGCCAGCAAATGAGAATGGAGAGGTGGCCACACATGCGCAGCACCCTCTGTTTTGTGCCATGGGAGGTCCATGTCCAGTCGAGTGAGCTTGGCTAAACTGAAAACTCCTATTAAAATAAACAGTGCGCCACACATTCTTGCCCAGCTCTGCTTTCTACATGGAGTTCAGGGATCCGTTCCCAAGATAGTTGCAGGTCCCAGCTGAGGGATCCATGCCTACCACAGACTAATGGCATATCCCATCAGTAAATTTTTGCGATAAGACTACTAAAAAGTGTTATTCCTATTTTATAGAAAGTAGTTTTTATTTTATATTTAAAAAAAAACAACAAAAAAACACCTGCAACATCTTCATATTTGTAAGAACAGTTTAGAGCTTTTCCATGCAAAACAGTACTTGCTTCATTCAGCAATTACTTATGAAAATATGTTCTATAAGATGTTATGTATAAAACCAGAGAAGATAAAGAATAATAGATTCTAGTGGCCAGGTAGTTTGGCCAGTACCTTCAACTGAATAGCCATCCACAATCTTAGTAAATAGAGAATATCTGGTAATTCATCATCATTCTATTAATAACTCACTGAAAACTGTACTATACATTTACTGCTCTAACAGTAGAGCTGAAAGATTGAAGCAAGTTAATAAAAAAAAATGGAGGCCTGTTGACTGTCGCCCCCTCATCCATTCCCCTATGTTGATTTTTTTTTTTTAGTTTTGATATTATACGCATTCATTCTCAGATTTCAAAAATTTACGGATACATGTGTAGTGTGAATCCAGACATATGGTAACAGCCAAGAACTAGCAGTAAAAGACGTCAGAATGTACCTGCCGGTATGGTAATGCCGTGTATTTTGTCTGCCCAGCCAGCATAGTAACGAAATGTTTTAATCACGCCTTGGAGATCCACATAAAAAGACTGTAGAAAGGGCTTGCCACTATTTAGTGACTCAAGTGTCTGAAAAGCAAATGGGAAAGTCACTTTATAATAATGTAAAAATATAAGATAGCAATTATATAACTAAAATACATTACACTTCTATCTAAGGCAAGTAAAAAAATAAAAAAAAAAAACCACTACTAAATGAGCAAGTACTAAAAGCCAACACTTTGTGTTGTATAAATTAACAGTGGAAATGTTAGTCTAGTGGTTACCTACCACTCTAAAATCATTTAGTTTGTAACAGTGCTATAGTAGCAAGCAGTATCGTAGGAGAATACTACTTGGAACATGTATGCGAAATCTAAAAATACAATACTACCCTTCTGGTATTCCAAGGCGGAAGAGGAAAATGCATCTTAACTAATGTTACCGAGCAGCTACCAGTTACGAGGTATATTTGCCCTTTTGGTGTCCCAGACACCTCTTCTTTACAAATGCCCATAAATATGTATATGCATATTACAGCTAGCATAACACACAAGTTTTACTTTAAACCTAGATTTACAAACAATACTCTCTTTGCATCTGTAAAATCTTCTTTAAAAATTGTTATGTTAAGTAGCAGTATGAACCAACCAAATGTATTTTTTTAATCCATCCACCAAGTTCTGTACTGTGCAAGTTATTCGGACAGAGGATTTTTGCCACTCATGCAAGACATGCATCATATTCACAACAAGGAAAAACATCTGTTAATTATTACAGGCACCAAGCCCATCTGTAGAACATGGAAATCTAACAATGAAATAGAGACCTTGCAACAACAAATGCTTTCTCTACCATTCATAATGTAGCTTATGAAGTGCAGCATTAATATAAATTTAACTTTTATGATGTAATATATTAACTTAGAATATAAATTATATACAATAAATACATGGAGCAGATACATTCACTAAACATTTACATAACCAGTTTAAAAGGGGCACATATTTTTTATTATATCTTGGAAAATCTTAGATCACCATTAAGAAAAGGAGGCCATATCAAGTTTAAAAACAAAAAACACACACCACGTCATAGCACATAGGCTATGTTATGTCATTAACTTAATGCAAGGATAGCCCTCTCTCTTTCAACTAAATCAGCCAGTTTATCCAAAAGTCTCCCCCTTTCTGACGCATCCATTCTTCTCCATACAGAACCCCAGGAATAGGCCAAGCGTGCAGCTCTTACTGCCTTGTCCACATCAGCCTATGAAGAGAACAGCAGAAAATTTACTGAAGACACGGACACCAAATTTTTCACAAACTCAGAACAGAGTAAAATTACAGATAGAAAAGGTGGTTTTTGAATTATCAAACGTTTAAAGTACTGTCATACTAGGATATCAGGCCTAAATTTGGAGTTTGCTTTCATTCCTATTCAGATGAGCGTTGCCAATTGGGAGTGGGGTGAGGGGGGTGTCCCTGCATTGTATTGACATTCTGTGTGTACAAGGACACCCCCCTCTGAAAAATGGAATGGTAACATCAAGTTGACCGATTCAGTAATACATTTTTTGAAGGAATAACCAAAACAGCACAACAGAGTTATAGGAGAAGATGCTCCAGAATTCTTATTTCATGGGTAACACAGGTATGTACTAAAAACAGCCATGTCAGAAGATGTCACAAGTCCTGTTTAAGTAACATGTATTAAAGTGTTTACCTTCTCTGCTTCTTGAACTTCACAAATCTGTTCTCCCGTAGCTGGATTGTAGACTGGAAACACCATTCCACTTTCAGAACTCTGCCACTCGTTGTTTATAAAAATCTGAAAGAATAGAATAATTTTGTAACAAGAGCAAAAACAAAACACACATCACTGTGGATGAATTGCTGTAACATGTATGAGCCATTCAATAAATATTTGTTTGAAGTTTATCAGGCACAACTTCTTGCTTATGTGTCTTAACTAGTTGGAAGTGTAATAACTGCTGTTACATTTTGGTGAACATGCACTGAATTTACATAGAAGCCGGAGACAATTTAATCAATTTAGCACAAATCTGGTTAATTCTCCGCAGTTTATTAACACGAATAATTTTGCCACAAAGACTTTTCTATTAAACATGTGCCACAAGATCATAATAGAATTGCCTGACAATACAAAAGGGTTACCAATCTCCTATTCTTTTTCACTCACAGCACAATACATTAGGTACATTACTTTCTTATTATTAACACAAATTGATCACGTTTAAATTGGCTATAAAACCTCTACCATTTACTCTCGTGTGCGTAAAGTACCTTCAACTAAAATTCTGGAACAGTTTCAAGTCTTGAAAAGCACCAGCTGTTGGGTTTACAAGCAAAAATCTTACACTTAAATAACTCACTTTGGAAAGTCTTAAGTGTTCTGTGTCAGGTAGTACCAGCCTGCACACATCCATACCACCAAGCCCACATTCTTTTGCAATAAATTTGCATTCACTTGGGGCTTTTATATGCATATATTGAACTCCTCCAGCTATACAGAGTCTGATGGTTGTCGATTAAATGTATATACCCTGTGCATTTAATCTGACTTTCATTATGGTCACTTAATAAAAATGCCATGTAGTGGACAAGTGATGACACATTGCAAGAAAACACAAGGAATCCCTGCAAAGCTTAAATTAGTTTCCCCACCACCACACTTTCTAATTTATAGAGTGTGGTTTAAGGGCAGGGTGTAAATCAGATAAACTATGACATGAAATCATCCTATCTGGAGAGTATATATAGCCATCACTGAGGGCTGCATGACAAAGAAATGAAAACCCTTAGTGAATCTGGGCTTGTTTCCATGTAAATCACTGCACAGAACCCTGAGAGGCCATTGTTCAAATTCAATAGCAAAAGCCATCCACTATTGCCATTTCTCTGGATTCAGCGTTAATTAAGACCAACTTTTTACCATAAATCAACCCTGGTGTTTTTATAGCTTAATTCAGCATTAGGTACACATATTTAAAGAAAAATAAAAGTAATTGATTAACTACGGCAGGTCTTTGGGAGGTGTAAAGGGCATTTTCTTAGAGAATCATCAATATATAGCAAAAAGCAAATGGGGGCATATAAAAAAAAAAAAAAAAAAAAATTAATGACATTTTAAAACTCCCCTATGAATCAGCAATAATTTAAATCAGAGAACACCTCACATAAAACTTTCAGTATAGGCCACATACACCATTCATTTAAAACACTTATCAACAGGTGGTGGCAATGTAAGATCCAATTTCCTTTTTTAAAAAAGCAGTTGTAAAATGATGTGCCATAGGAACAATGATGATTTACAGTCTTCATTTGATATAGTTCTGTGATGTTATGATTTATAGTCAACCTCCCCAGGTGCACGTTTCAGGATTTTAAAGGAAACTTTGAAAAGGACTTTTTTTTTAGTGCTTTCTCGATTTCCTCAACACATCCTACTTTATTAAGTTAACTTTTAGAATGGTAGAAAACTATGGCATAAGAAGGGTTTCAATAGGCAAATGTCTCACTTCAAAGGTCAGCAATCTGCAGCTGTATCAAAACTACAACTCCAAGCATGTTAAACACACAGATCTAGAATGTACTGTGGAGGTCTGCAAATCAGGAATTGGATAAGGAATAATATATAATTCTTTATTTAATCACTAGTTTTACATGAATAAAAGAGGAGATCAAGAAAAATGTATGTATTTTCTGCACAATTTGCCACTCAAATAACCCACCATGCTTGTTTAAAACCTTGAATTTTGCCACACTATTTTCAGTTTTTACAATATTAAGGAAGTATTCCAATAATTCTGAATCAAGAATTCCAATTCAGAATCTAAAAGTGTAACCCTTAAAGATTTTAGAAAGAAAAATCACATGTGGTTGCACCTAAGCCATGTTAGGTTTTGTTTAATAAAAGTAACAGTATATTATTTAGGAGGCTTTAAATCCATTGCAGAGTACTTCATAGGTACCTGTGTGCGTACCTTGAGAGAAAGCATACTACCCTCTCAAAAAATGCATGCTGTCTGCTACTTGATATGCTAGGAATCTTTGAAAAAAAATTAAAGTGCTCAGGAATGCAGATAAATTGATTTGTAGGGAAAAAAAAAAAAAAAAAAAAAGAGGGAAAACAGCAGATTCTGTATGAAATGGGGGGGGGGGGAGGAGAGAGAGTGTTTGGATTCTTATGGTTCAATGCGAGCATATTACTGTGAAGCTGCATACAGTCTTGTTCTCTACATTCAGCAAAGTGTCTGAACATAGTTGGTATTGATGAGAACAATACCGTGCTAAATGAATCAGTCTTCTAATGCAGTGCTACAAAATGTATTCAATTTGTTATCACATGATATTTTGTCCTATTCTACATATTTTGTAAGGCAAGACATACATCTAGTTCAGCCTGTTCTGCTTAACCTACAGTAATTTACTAAAATAAGATCTGGAAAAAGCTAGCTATAGACCGTTGGCATTTAGAACATTGGTGTTTTACGTAAGGCCCTTAAGGATCCCATGTTAGGGTATGTTCACACGGCGTATTTGCCATGCATTACTCACGGCGCGTATTCACCATGAATAAATGACATGTCACTTACCTCCCCGCGCTTACAATACGATCGTATTGTACGAGCTGGGGGAGGAGGCGTAATCCCTAGTTCTCTATGAGAGCTATGGATTAGCGTAATTACCTGGGCGCATTTCCCCACGTATTAAGTGCAGTACGTCACGAAATGCGCTCCATAATAAGCCGTGTGAACATACCCTAGGCACTATAGCCTTAGTGTTGGATCAGTTTTGGAATCCAAAAACCACATCCAAAAGCGCTGCCTAAATCGCATCCAACACGCAGGTGCATTTTTTGATACGTTTTCGTTGCAGCAGTAACGCACCCTATAGTTTTAAATTGTGCGTCAAACAGATCAAGAATTGACATGTCAATTCTTTGAACGGATCCGAAAGATGCATCAGAAAGACATGTTAAACACGCATCGGTGATGACTTGTCTGAACACTGATGCCTGTTTTACATTGAAAGCAATGTAAATCCCACTTCACATTGTTAGATGCATATTTGGGTCGGTCTAGGGTTAAAAAAAACAGATCCAACACGCCGTGTGAACATACCCTTAGCCTAACTACGACCTTTGGATCCCATTATAGCTATGCTTGTGATATAGACATCGACATATTGGTTTAATCTAAAACTTAGATTAAATAGCAAACATTGATGATAAAGATAACATATATAGCAAAAAAAAACAAAACAAAAAAAAACACACACAAGGATTTTCTTCCAGACAGGACAAGATTGCTTATGTACTATCTACCAAACTGCTTGTGCACTTATGGAAGATTTACAGAAAGAGGAAGCATGGTGGTTCAGTGGTTAGCACCGTTACTTTTCAGCACTGGGGCCTGGACTCAAGTCCCACCAAGGACAACATCATGTTGCATGGGTTTCGTTTGGGTACTCCAGTTCCTCCCACACTTCAAAAACAAAGATCGGTTAATCTGGAAGTTAAATTGTGCGCCCCAATGGGGACAGAGTGCACTGTGAATAATCACATTCTCTGTACAGCACTGCTGAATATAATAGTGTTATATAATAAAATACAAATAAAGTGGTTTGTACTTTAATCTGTCATCATCCATTTGTTCTATGGTGTACCCATAATCTCCGTTTAGACACCAACTCAACCTAGTCCGTTATATAGACATGTATAGGTAAATAAACACCTCCTTTTCTCAAAATCTAAGCAATCATGGCTTGTATTTAAGTATGGAACATTACTTTAAGCTTTGCTTTTTTCCCTCAAGTACACCCCTTTAATGAAACCTTTAATAAAATACATTTCATAAATCGGGAAGAAGATGGTTAAATATTAGAGTTCCTCAGCTACAAAAACACTGGTTTCTTGTAACCACATAAAACAAAACTATATCAAAGATGTTAACAGAGCTTCCTCAACTGAACAGAGGAGACAGGCTTCTGAAAGTACAGTTTGGGTGACATTTGGTGCAATTTGCAGGTAGCATCTCCAGATGGGGGAGGTCAGTATTGTTTGTTTTCTTAGCCACAGGAGGGCAAACAATTGAACAACATATAAATGTTTTCATATGCTTGGCTTGGGATTTGATGGCTTGTTTAATCAAAACTTTTTACACAACTGGTAGAAAAAATGAGGTATAAGCAGTAGTTGCTTGCTTTGCTACAATTTGTAAACCTAGTGGTAAAATCTAACTGAATTTACAGTGTAAAATCCAAAAGGAGTTCAATAAATGTGACTTTTTTAAAAATCTATTCAAGCAAAAAATACAAAATAGGAGGTAAACACACCAGTCAAAAATGCTTTGCTTACTCTATGGAAGATAGCTGGACTATTTTCTAAACTAAGCACTTCTTACCTTTTGGTTCACACAGATTTCCAGAGAGCAGGGCGCGCACACCTTTTCTCGAACGTGTTAACTTTGCTGCTATGAAATTTGTTTTTACTATACATGTATCCAGTGCATGTTATAGTGCTATGGAATATGTTAGCACTAAATAATAAGAATTTATAATTATTACTATTACATTCCTTGTATTTTGGAGAATTTTCTGTATTCCAACTATACAAAGTCTAACTTCACAGCCAAATCAGGGGAGCAGATGAGATCAGGCAATATGGAAGAACACCATTCTGAATTGTAAAGTGCTGCAGGATATAACGGCGATACATAAACGAAGATTATTATTCACAGCTCCTGCACTGCCGGACACATTTAATAGATTTAAATAGATCTAATTTGTGTGGGGCCAGCATGACTGGTACCCAGATGTCTCTGTGGATTGAAGGAGAATTGGGCATGTTGGATTTTAACATGACAAGATAATGTTGATCATCTTCATTTATATAGCACCAACATATTCCGCAGCACTTTACAATCTAGAGGGTATAGGTACAGACAAAACCAAGCTTTACACAGTAAAAAGCTACTTCTACATCAAACAAGGTGCGAGGGCCCTGATCACAAGAGATTACAATCTTTTAGGGTGAAGGGGCTAGAGGAGCTCAGTTTACATATTAGGCCAGCCATGTTACATAAATATGGGATGGTTTACATACAAAGTGGATGAACCTGCCACCTAGACCATACATCTATATAAAGATAAGTGCCTGTGAGTGCCCAAGTGCACGGCGTGATAGAAGTGTGCGTGACTGAAAGCGGGGGTTAGCAATTAGGGATCTTGGTATGCCTGCCTAAGATTATGTATTCTCAGGGCACACTTAAAACTCTGAGGGCTATGAGTGTGCCTGATCATACGGGGGCAGCATGTTTCAGAGAACTGATCCACGTGAAAAATCTTGAAGATGGGCATGGGAGGTACGGATGACTGAGGCATGTAGTCTAAGATCATCAGAAGAGCGGAGAGACTGGGTAGGGTGGGAGAGATGAGGGAGGAGATTTAGGGGGTGTAGCACTATGGAGAGCTTTATGGGTGAGTGTGATGAGTTTATATTGTATCCTGTACTGAATGGGCAACCAGTACAGTGACTGACACAGGTAGAGGCATCAGTATAGTAGCTGGAAAGATGAGCCTGGCTGCTTCATACAGTACAGATTGGAGAGTGGAGACTTTACAGATAGGGAGACCAATAAGCAAGGAGTTACAGTAGTCAAGACGAGAAAGAACAACAACGAGAGTCTGAGTTGTTTTTACAGTAAGAAAAGAACAAATTCTGGAGATGTTTTTGAGATGCACGTGACAAGAACAAGCAGGAGATTAAATATAGGGAGTAAAGGACGGTCAGAATCTAATATACTCCAAGACAGTGGGCCTGCTACCTAGGAGTTATGGTAGTACTACATATTGAAACAGAAAATATTATTAACCAGCAAACCTATCAGCAGTACATTGGTCTTCTTGGCAACACTTACATAAGCAGAACCAGAAAAGAAGATTTGTCCAGAACCTAACTACTGTAAAAAAAACAAAAACAAACACCAATAATGGTGACAGGAACATAAACCTGTTGCCTACATGTTTCAGACCTCTTGAGGTCCTTATTCATAGGTGGAGGTAAATGAAGTTGTATTAAATATTGTTCTCTGAATAACAAACCTGAATATTTGGTCCCAGGTAGATAAGCAGGAGTTTACTACCAGAGGGATAGTGAGAAGATGAAACATGCTTATATGGGCTACTTTAGGCAGTGTTTTTTTTTTTTATTAAGTACAGGTTCACACAAATATTATGCCGTTAACCAAGCATAGAACTATGCAGCAAGAGTCATGTGTTACAGGCAGATTTTGGTGCAGATGCAAATGAATATTTAATCTATTCCAATCAATTAAATCTGCTGTGAGAATCAGTAAGTTCTGCAACAGATAACACACTGCAAATTAAAAAATATGAAAAAAAACAAGTTAAAAAAAAAAAAAACACATGGCACAGTGCCATGCATAGACTCCGCAAAAGTCCAGTATTCAAAACCAAAT
The DNA here is from genome assembly GCA_025379985.1 of Phyllomedusa bahiana. Classification (NCBI taxonomy): domain Eukaryota; kingdom Metazoa; phylum Chordata; class Amphibia; order Anura; family Hylidae; genus Phyllomedusa; species Phyllomedusa bahiana. Next base: position 13,542 of record JAODAL010029084.1, on the reverse strand, counting down.
TAGTGTGCCTACAATTTTGTTGGATTCACAGGGAAAGGTCTGTTAGATGGCAATCAAGTAAGGCCCCATTCACATCAAGTTTCCTTGCTTCATCACATGTTGGGATATCTTGGGGAAGGAGGAAAAGTATTGTGATGTTGCTGCGGCAGAGTGATGGGGCAAATGCATTTTTATTGGATTACATTTGCTCTATTACCTGGTGATGTATGCTTTAAATGCCAGGCATAAATGCTTGGTTTACCACACTATTGTGCCCAGCACGCAAAGCCTATTAACCCTATTGCTTCCCAGGAGTCTGCCACAGCCCCATCACAATCCCCCCTTTTCAAGGTATGCCAACAAATACCTGTGATAAAACCAGCAATTGCAATGTGAATGGAGCCTTACTTGTTTGCATCTAGTAGACCATTCCCTGTGAATCCCACAAAGATGAAGGCACGCAAGTTTGGTTTGGACTGCTAGACTTTTAAAGAGCCAATCAAAGTCGTGTTCCATTGTTCGGATGCCTCATAAAAGTTTCACTTAAGTACGCTTCCTAAAATTTATATAGATTAGTGCTTGCAAATATCCAAAAATAGAACTGATAGAGAGAGATTTGCCAAGTTGTTGTGTGGTCTGTAGGCTAGGTTGAGCACCATTTCAGTGAAGGATAACCCATACCTCCGATGAGGCCAGGAAACATTATGTTAACACCTAACACAAGCTCCTTTCCCTCCCTTCAAAAGACAGCTTTATAAAAAAGTACTAACCACACACAAAGGTTGTATAGGAGGTCTTCAAAAACAAAAGTAGTAGATTAGAAGGGGATTTCTAGAACATGATTATTTGCGATGTCACTAGGTACTAAACAGCAGTAGACATGTCTGACCTAGCAGAACAGAGAAGGATGAGTGTCATTACCTTAGGAATTGATACTTCAGTTTAAAAAAAAAAAAAAAAACACAATAAACAAAAACATCCTAGATGTGCAAATCTAGCTTAAACCAGGAGTAGACACATAAGGATCAATCTTTCCACTACATTTTTTCCTTTCTTTTGCATTTCTGGAACTTGCTATGTTATTTGGTGATGCTTTACATGACATGCAAAACAAATAGGGGGGGGGGGGTTAGATATATTGCTAACACTTAATCATATACAATATTATTTTATAGGTTTGTTGTTCTAAGTGGAAGGATCTAAATTACGCACAGATTCATTTACATTAAACTAAGCTGCACAAATAACCATCCTAATTGAAAACATTCCTAAGCTCTGGCGCCCCACCAAGTTTACATGAACTGACAAATGGATGAGAATCTTTTTGTCTAAACTGGATAATTATTTTCAGTGATGTACTGTATTTGCAGCACTTTCCTGACAGAGCCATTTTCAACATACCAACTATCTTAAAAAGTACACTAGGGGTATATTTATGCCTGGCAGATTTATTGTAAAAAAATATGTATGCGACAAAATCCATTCCATTCATCTCATTGAATTTCTTTTTGTGTCAACACATGGATTTCCATAAGCTTCATTTAGATTAAACAGTCACAAAAATGTGCACTACATCTGCTGCATGTGAATTAAACCTAAAACATGTTGATAGCAATTCAATGTTGCCCGAACAACCACTCCCTTTCCACCACTACCACCTTTCCTCAACTTCTCCATACGGCTATGTTCACACGGCTGATTTACGGCGTAATTGCAGGACGTATTTCGCCTGCAATTAAACCATGTGTACAGGGGCGGGGCGGCCGGCAACTCGCCGGCCCCATAGACTTTCATTATCTACACTGGGATAATGTGCATGTCACTTTCTCCCCGCTCGCCGTATTTCACGAGCGGGGAGAGGAGACAGAATCCATAGTTCTCTATGAGAACTGTGGATTACCGTAATGACAGGGACAGATTTCAGCCGTATTTGCGCGCAGTACAGCGCGCAATACGGACTGAAATCCGTCCCAAAATCAGCCGTGTAAACATAGCCTACAAGTTTGGTTCAGCCAAGCATTCAAGTGAATTTAATGGAGAGTAAGCCCCTACCAGACACCTCCAGGTAGAATATCACAATCAAGTGTTAAATTGCAATCCAATCCTTCCCACCCAACATCATTTGTAAGAGAAGAGTCATGAGGACCACCTACACTTACAAAAGACAGGTGGTCCCACCGAGATTGGTGGGTTTGGTAGACTTTTCTTTAATACGTTAGCGTAAGTTCACACATGGCAGATTTGTTGCACAAAATTTCCGAGTCTGTTCTATTCATTTGAATGGGGCTTAAAATATCCTTGAACAAGTTAGTTACTGATACAACCCTACTCAGATGTATGGAACAGATATTTGTCGCATGTGAACCTACTCCTGAAAGCTGCAATCAAAATGCAATTTAATATATCAATCTAAATTTTGTATTGCAATATTCTATTGTGATTATCTGAAAAACAAGCCTTGTTCAGGCTAAATTCTCCATATACAACCGAAGGATGCGAGAAATCACAGATAAAACCCTTGTGCAAGATCCAAGCTGGTCCCCCTGCTGTTTATGTGACAGAATTATGTTCAGTGTTGCAAACACAAAGAGGCATAATTACTGAAGAGTTAAAACCACCATTGTAGCATTAATCTGGGCCATTTTTCACCCAGATGGTAGAAATGCCTATCAGCATGTAGGGGCATGAATGACCGTATTAATTACAGCTACCCCTTGCAGTTACACAATATTCTTTTAAGAGTGCACCAATAAAAATCCAATTGTGACGGGTAATTTAATGCAATCCAGGGCAGTGATCATATACTATATGTGTCGCCAATGCCATCTATAAATCAAAGTGTACATACACCAAAACGCCAGCTAAACTCAGATGATAGCTTCTGCAATCCCCGAAGACTGTTTTATATTAGAGCAAGGGAACTGGACATTAGGAAAATACCCAAAAAAATAATACAAATTATATTAGAGTAAATGTCACTCGCATCAACTTTTTTAATATTTATTTATATCAATTACATAATCTTGGGTTTTATTTTTGTAACTATTTGATGATACATTTTATTGGCCAACTAATTTGTTATATTTTGTCTTTTTCACATAAGGAATAAAATGTAAAATATTTTGTCAAGAAATTAATAAAAAATATCTATTAGGCTCCTAATATTCAATGTTAAGACAAAACAGTACAACAATATCAATTTCCTCATATTTTCAACGAGTGCATTTATTGAACACTTTGTAGTGGCTCTGTTACCATATGTTATTTATTTTTGTAATCTACATTTTTTCCTCTAATGAATCATTGAAGACAGTATTAACGGGTGTGTCCTTCACCACCACCATACTACATATTCTAGCCATGGATAACACAAAAAGGAGCCCATGCCATCAAATTAACCACCCTTCCCCTATGGGACTAAATAATTCCCCAGTTGTATCACAAATAAGTAATCACATACTTATATTGATGTATTCAGGGATGCCTCAGGCCCCTTTCACACAGCAGTATCTCATGTATTTAAAGCCACAACTAGGAGTGAGTCCAAAACACAGAAGAGGTGCAAATCTTTCCATTATACTGTTTAGGATCTACTTCTGGTTTTGGCTTACAAATACAGAGGTCAAATACTGCCATGTGAAAGAGGCCTTACAGTTGAATCGCTCATGAGCAGGGCTTGCTCTTCATTTTCTTATATAAAATATCAATTTATTTTTATTGTGCTATGTTACAGAACAAAGTAAAAGACTAATATTATAAAGCTCTGTTCCCATTAGCTTGCAGTATGTTCTTACACTAATTTTTCTAACATTATTTAAGAGAATGGTGTTGCATTATAAAAATTAGAACAGTCTACTATACGAAAACTAAAAGTTTATGATATACAGAATTTATCTGCCATCAGTTTTGTTTGTATTTGTGGTAGCCTTCAAAAACATTTTGCAGTTTACGAGATGGGATAGGTATGGCACTATGCAAGTGTTTAGTTTAAACTATAGCTGTATATTAGTGTATTAGATGAGTTTTATAATAGAAAGAATAGATTTGTTGTAAAATATTGATACTTTCATTAAAAACTAAAAAAATATGTATGATGTTACAAAGATTGAGCGCCACATTGTCTTGGCAGAACCAGACGTTTTATCTATTTAAATTGACACTACATAACTTGATGTGTTACTGATGCTTTCTTAATCCATTTAAAACAAAAGGATTAAACATTTTTTTTTCAGATGCCTATAACGGAGGATCGGATCAGGTCACTTTCTCAAGACCTTTCAGGCTATAGGTTAGAACTGTATTCTATCACTTGCATAATTCAAATTAGGATTCTCCAATATATGATACCATAGAGGATCTGGGCTATGAAGTATCAACAACAGAAATTCAACATAAACCTTATTCATTTGGTTATATGTTCAGAGATTAAAACCATACATTTGGCAAATATATATATATATATATATATATATATATATATATATATATATATACACACACATACATACACACGCATATATCATACAGAAACTTATGTAGTTACCAACCTTCAGTCTGTACATTACTTTCTACACAAGTTTGCAAATAGGTTTATCTAGCTTATAATTAACAGAATAATGTGATATAATGCGGGGCTCTGCAACCTGTGGCACTCCAGCTGTTGAGAGTCTACAAATCCTACCATGCCAGTTACAAAGCTTTCAAGTCATGCTGCTACTTGTGGTTCTACAGACGCTGCAAAACTAAAAGTCCCAGCATGCTGAAGATTTAGACTGTCACAGCAGTGGAATTTGTACTTTAATAACAGCTGCGAGATCAAGGAAAGATTTTGATATAATTCAAGCATAATCAAAGTGGTTAATTGCAATTTAAAGAAACAATGTATGATACACATACACAAGATGCCATGCAATAACACAAAGTTATATGATCACACCAAAAAAATGTAAGCATAAATATCAAACACCTCAAAGCATATTTCCAAAAAGTCTACCTTCTAATTGTGAGTGACTAATTTTGCCTGTATGTTATTTGACACACATATCTATATCTCTCTCTGCTATAATATATCAGAAGTGGAGAAATAATACATTTATTAAACTTTGTGTGTCCCTCGGACTATCCAAAATGTTGAGGGCTATATCAAATTTTGCAGGACTTGAAGTCAAACTACAGAAAAAGTAACAGTATAAAAGCAATACAAACAAGTCGCTAAACATCAATGAAAGCAGGAGACAAATAACTTAAGCATGATACACAATCCACAAATAAAGTATTCACCTTTAAATACATATAGAATCACTTGTTCATGTGTACTAAGCTCTCTAAAAAGATGGTACAGGTTTTTATTCAGCGTAACTACTTAGAATACACAGCTGAGCAGCAGAGTTATCTGGAGTCATAGACTGCACCTTACAACAACATGGTAAAAGTTCTGTTACTAGAAATCTTCAACATCCCAGTATATGAATAACAGAAATGTCATTAAGGAAATAAATGCAGCTGAAAGAAAGGATCACGTTACAGGTTACTTTCTAGGATTCCCCAGTAAAGTTATGGTGACCCAGCTGCATAGAAGAATGCAGTCAGTAAGAGAGGATAGCAAGGTTCAGATCTATCTGTACTAATTGCAGCTGTGCCAGTGTGTAGTGGAGGAGAGCCAGACACTTTTCACAAGTGACCCAGCAGAAGGTCTCCATACCTTAGTGTGCTTGACCTCTAGGTTTGTGGTGGGTGACGGCAGAAGATGTAAAGAGGCCATTAGAGCTGCAGGGTCTGTCTTCACTTCTCCAGGCATCTCTATTTTACTGGAAGTCATAGCTGGATGCTGGTAAATGAGGCTTTTGGTTAACCCCCTCTTCCTCTCTGGATCTTTTCAACTGACCTAATATTTGTTTGTGGTGGAGAAAAGATGAGTGTTCTGGATATTTGCTCCTTTCCTCTGTATATAGGCAGGTGTCAAGCTGGGGCTCTTCTTATTGGACATAGGGGGAGAAGCAGGGGGGCTGGTTCATCCTATGATGATATAATTACAAACGTCTATTTACATAAGCCACTCAACACAAGCCTATTGAGTCACATCAGCAGTCAATAGGACTTCCCTTCTGTTAACACATTCAGTGCTTTAGAGTGTGATGTGGGCTCCCCCAACACCTCAACCTTCAGTGTCCAGTCTAGAAACATTGACTTGCACATAGTCTATCAAGCCATGGAAGTTTGGAGAGTCCTTGCAGGGGATTAACTTGCAGTAATTAAAAAATAATTAGCACCTTAGTGTTGTGTTTAATTCCTCTGTAAAAAACCAAAAGGGTTTAGGATGCTTTCACACATTCTGTTCTGATGCCAAAACTAGGACTAAATGAAAAAAGGAGAGAAGTAAAATCTGTCCAATATAATTCCCTTCTCTCATCTATCCTCAAAAAACTGCATCCAAACGGCACGTGTGAAAGTACCCTTACACAACCAGAGCAAAGTGTCGCGGCCCATGAGCTCATTAAACAGACTTGCATCTCAGAACCTAATTAGATACAAACTGCTAAACAGGACCAGGGATTAAACAAGGAACACTGCTGATCAAGCAGCAGCTAAAACTACATGGTTCAGAGAATGTCATTCCATGTGTGATTATAATCCCTGTTAATGAATTTTAAGAGCACTGAAGGTTTTGTACAGAACTACTGACTTTAATGGGTGTCAACAGTATTTCCAAGTACTCGTTACTACTAGTCCAATGCATGCAGTCATTTTAAACGGGCATCCCACACTGGAGGACTATAATCCCCAGCATGTTATTTCCACATATCTGCTGCTCACCAAACGGTAACAATTATAATATAAAGAAATATCTATAAAAGTATTGCACTCCACAAGATCAATACATTTAGAAAATTGTATCTAATAGGTGTGATTAAAAGCACATATTAAGTATTGTATATGTATACTATATTATATACAAACTAGGAATGCAGTGTGTATCAATAAGTTTAATAACATATCATCTGACTAATATCAAGTACTGCAGCAATTGTTCATATGCGCATCACACATTGAAGAACTACAATCCCCAGCATGTTATTTCAACTTATTTATCTACTGCTGACCAATTCTAATATAAGGAAATATCTATAAAAGTATTGCACTCCACAGGATACATACATTTAGAAAATTGTATCTAATAGGTGTGATTAAAACCACAAATGAATTATTGTATATGTATACTATATACAAACTAGGTTACAGTGTGTATCAATATGTTTAATAACATATCATCTGACTAATATCAAGTACTGCAGCAATTGTTCATATGCTCATCACACACTGGAGGACTACAATCCCCAGCATGTTATTTCCACATATTTGCTGCTCACCAAACGGTAACAGTTCTAATATAAAGAAATATCTATAAATGTATTGCACTCCACAGGATACATACATTTAGAAAATTGTATCTAATAGGTGTCATTAAAATAACAAATTAATTCTTGTATATGTATACTATATATACAAACTAGGATTGCAGTGTGTATCAATACGTTTAATAACATATCATCTGACTAATATCAAGTACTGCAGCAATTGTTCATATGCTCATCACACACTGGAGAACTACAATCCCCAGCATGTTATTGCAACTTATTTATCTACTGCTGACCAATTCTGATATAAGGAAATATCTATGGAAGTGTTACACTCTATAGAACGCACACAGTTAGATAATGGTATCTAATAGGTATGAATAAAATCACAAATAATCATCTATAATTATACCATATAAGAAATAGGATTATAGTGTGTATTAATACATTTTATAACATGGCATTTGATTGATATATACTGCAGCAAGTGTTCATATGCCCATCACACACTAGAGAACTACAATCCCCAGCATGTTATTTTAACATATTTATCTGCGGCCGCCCAAACCGAACCATTTCTAATAAAAGGAAATATCAGTCGATAGGATGTATACATTTAGGTAATTGTATCAAATAGATGCGATGAAAATCACAAATAATCAGTCTGTATAATTGCTAAACTATGTAAGAAATAGAATTAGAATGTGTGTCAGTGTTTTTACTAACAGGGTATTTGATGTATCATGTATTGTTCATGCCTCCTTATTTATGTATTGAATATGTTTGTTACCCCTTTCTCTATGTCCCACAATAATCCTTAATCATGTATGGACATAAGTCACTAAGCACAATAGAAAAAGTTAATAGAGTGAATATTTAGTAGCAGGGTCTGGGTAAAATGAATCCAAGGTCTGGTATACAGAGCTTTAACATACAACAAGCATGGAACAATCCTTATTGCAGCTAATCCTCCATTGTGCTAAATGCAAGTCTACTTTTGCTAATTTTCTTTTATACCTATCAGTCAGGAAGCGTGGCCTCCAGCCAGGTACCTCTGCACTGGGAGGTTGTGATTTCATGTGCATCAAGTGTTATCTAATTGAATTATTCTGATTATCTAGTGTGATAAAGGTAAGTAAACGGCAAGGTGTGTTTTTGTGCTGATAGCTGGCTACACATTTGAATTAGGAATTGTTCTCTAAATAATATAGTAGCTCTACATTCTGCGGTGCGTGTGTGGAGCATATCTATGTCATTTTCCTGGCATAATGTCAATCAAAAGAAGGACACATTTGTATCTGTTGGAAGGAGCAAGTTTTCATGTAGCACCATGTGACTGGTTAGGCTGGGTTAACACAGTGTTTTGTCATTTTTTTCTTTTTAATATTGTTTTAGCTTTTAGTACAAATTATTGAAAATATGCACAGATACATAGTGTATTTGTGGTATTTTTTTTTTTTTTGTTGGTGTTTGTGTGTATGTATATATATATATATATATAATGTAACATGCTATGTTTGTCTTTTTAGCTGGAATTTTGACATAGGTTTATCTGTAAGACTTGAAAACTACTAGAAAAAAAGAGGTTTCAAATGTAGCCAAAAAAAAAAAAAAAACTATGCCAAAAACATTGGTTATAAAAGCTATGAAAAGCACTTGAAATTCTTGGTGTTCTTTTACAAGCATTAGAGAATGTTGAAAACAGTGTGTGAAGGAGGCCTAATACAAGTGAGGGAAGAACCATTGTATGATGGTTCAGTAGCTGGACTTTAAGGTATGTTCACACTGCGTCTTGGATGTGTTTTTAGCAATAAAGTTTGTGGTCTATTTACCAGTAAACCCCAAATCTCCTACGGACAAAGACCAAAATGTGTTATTATTTGAAAAATAGTATTTATTTTCTAAAAGGAAGACGCGTTTTGTGCAGCGCAGTGCACTTCATCCAGTTCCATCTTTGCTGGTCTTTGTCAGTAGAAGATTTGGGGTTTAATGGTAAATAAACCGCAAACTTTATTGCTACTTTCTTTGTCCCAAATCCCCTGGCTGTGAGAAGACATCTACGGACTCAACTGCTGCGGATCCGTTTGTTCATACATCTTATACCTAGGGAGAGTTGTGCATCAGATATCAGAACCCCCAGAGGTATATTTATTATATATCCACCTATATTTCAAGTGGAACTCCATTTATTGTGTGCTGCCTTTGTATCTTCCTTCCCTACTTTTGTCTCTTGGATATGTTTTTACAGTACATAGAACGTATTGCGTGAAACGCATCCAAAAACGTACCACAAAGTGTGGTATGTTTTTTGATTTGTTTCCTAGGCTGCAAAAACGTATACCTATTATTTCTATTGGCTTTTCAATAAGTAAAACGGACCAAGAACTGACATGTCAATTTTTTTAATGCATCCATTTTACACAATGCAAAAACATATGTAAAATATGTATTGTCTGAACGATGATATGTGTTTTACATTGAAATCAATGTAACCACATTTGAACATTGTTAAATACGTTTTTGGGTCAATTTTTTGGTACATAAAGCGTACCTAAAAACGTATTTAACAAACACCGTGTGAACATACCCTTAGGCTATGTTCACACGGTGTATTTGCAGGGCGTAATTACGCCCCGCAATTATGCCGTGTGAGCGGGGGCGGGGCAGGAGCGGGGGACTGAGCAGGGGGCCAGCACTTCGCCGGCCCATAGACTTGAATTGCCAGCGCGCTAACGCCGCTAGTAATTCACATGTCAATTATCTCCCCGCCGGGCGGGGGAGAGAGACGTAATCCATAGTTCTCTATGAGAACTGTGAATTTTCCGTAAAAGAATGGGCCGTTTTCGGCCCGTAATTGGCGCACTTCGGCGCGTAATTACGGACCGAAATACGGCCCATTTTAAGCCGTGTGAACATGCCTTTACTCCCCAACAGATTGTAATAGTACACTTTCATTGTACTGGGCTCTATGCTAATACTAGAAAATGTGTCTTGCTGAGTCTCTAAGGCCCGGTTCACACGGCTTATTCAAGCCGTAATTGCGGGACGGATCCCGCCCGCAATAAGGCTTGAATAAGGGGCGGGGCGGGGGCGCTGCCTGCCGGCCCTATAGACTTTCATTATCCATGGAGCGTATTCCGCCGGGATAATGAACATGTCATTTTCTCCCCGCCCGGGGGATTCGCCGGGCGGGGAGGAGAGACGGAATCCATAGTTCTCTATGAGAACTGTGGATTACCGTAATGGCTGGGACAGATTGCAGCCGTATTGCAGCGCAGTACGGCTTGCAATACGGCTGCAATCCGTCCCTGAAATAAGCCGTGTGAACGGTCCATAAAGGTAAGTTCACATGGCTGATTTTTCAGCATCCAAATCAGCTACAAATACTCGTCTGAAAAATGCCTCACATGCAGCAATTTTCAGACGAGAACTTGATGAATTTTTGAGTTGCGCGGCTATCATTCTGACATTCAAATATTGTGCCAGGGCATTTTTGGGTATGGATCCACCTACAAAAAGGCGTCAAAATTGCATCCAAAAACACTTGTGGACGAGGTTTTGAGTGAGGTTTTGAAGCTATACACTGATTTCTATGTGCAACATGCAGATAAATCTAATTTCTTTTTCAAACGTGTGTAAAAACCTTGACGTGATTTTTCCTAAGAATCAATAAAAACGAAGTAGGGTGTTTTTAGTCATTTTTTGACGCTGTTTTGGGGGCGGCATCAGCACCAAAACTGTGCCGAAAACTGTCCGAATCAGCAGTGTGAACATACCCCAAGGGTTCCTTCACATAGGTTCAATTTATTTTTTATGCTTGTTATAAGATAATCAATGCATTTTTTAAAGCCATTTCTTTTCTATAGAGAAGCACCAAAAGTGTGAAACGCATTATTAAAAAAAAAAAAAAAAACAGACTCCTTGTTGTGCATTTCATATTCCTATTTGCTTACAACAATTCTCTGGCAGTAGTGTTTTTTTGGGGTTGAAAATTTTCCACAAAAACACTGGGCATTTTTATATGGGAATTCACCAGATTCCCGGGGTACTACATTTATTTTTTTTAACTTTTTGGGCAGGCTTTGAGGAAAGGAGTTTGAATTTCCTTTTTCACCAAAATTTGGGCACGATAGGCATCATTCACTAAAAGTATCTAACAGTAAAACTGTTTGTTGCCATTTTTTCCAAACAATTTTAACATCATTTTTCCCAAACTGTGTAAAAAAATTAAAAACTGGCCCCGATTGGTTGCCATGGGCAACAAAGACTGTTACACAATTAGATAGTTTTGATAAATAAGGCCCAATGTTTCCTGCAAACTAAGCCAACTGACAAGTGGTATAAAGTAAGATAAATGTGACGAAACATGCACCAAATCTATCACACAGCATGAGCCACTATTTTAGACTGCCTAGTCTAAGCTTACACAGTCTCACCAAATCAGACAGAATTAGTAAATCTGCTCTATTGTGGTTCTCCTGAAAAGGTAACCTCGTGTAAAATTAACTTTAGGGTATGTTCACACAGCATTTTTCAGTCCGAAATGTGGATTAAAAACGCTGTGTAAAACGTATCTAAACATGTACCCAAAGTGAGGTATGTGTTTGGATACGTTTTCTGTGCATTGCATTCAATGTAAAAACACACTAAACATTTTTGAATACGTTTTGCAGTCCGTTTTTCAGTACCTAAAACGTACCTAAAAAAGGAATTCAAAAACGCCCCTGGAAATCCCCTTTGGGGGAAAATTTACTGGTGATACTTTGGTTTTTGCCAATGAAAAAGGGCAAACAATACATAGTTGACTGCAAATTGCCATAGTTCCACAGCTATCCTACATAAAGTCTATTAACACTGCAAAAGTGGGGCATTTTGGGTAAAAAAAAGGGACATTTTTCCCATGTCTGGTTTTTGAAAAAGACCATAAAGGCTCATACACACTTTACTGTACCCAGATAGTCACCATGCTCATGAGCCCACACATTTTAGTACAGTTACACCCATAACAGGCATACACCAGCCACTATTTTGGCATATGCTCGGCTAGTAATGGGGATGTCAGATGTATGTTAGGAAGGGATGCTGAAGGTGAGGTTTCTAATGTACTTCTCACTTTGCTAAATCCTTATCACAATAATACTGTACTCGCTCTATCTCTTTTCTTGACACTATTTTCTGCTGCAAACCCCCTGTACATAGTAGTAAGAACTAGGGGTCACCAGATGTGATGAGAACAGTAGGGCTTACTTGGACTCTTTTCTAAAGGTTTTTTGAAATTGACTGGGAGAATAAAACTGTACATATATATATTTTTACATTTTTTCTTTCATTATTTCTTAATTCAGAAATTACTATGTATGAACCCACCTTAAACTGGCACTCTAATTTACATGCAGCATGTCATACTACTAGATATAGGTGAAACTTATGTTTCACATATTTTTTTTAAGCCAAAAGCTAAAATAGACTCAAGAAAAACCGCATGAAACCACAAAGTGTGAACTAGATCTAAAGTTTAAGAAAACTACAAAACTACAATTAGTTCAGCTGAGGCATAGATTATTTTAGGCTAACATAATAAGCAGATACATGATTTATTAAGTAATGAACCCTAGCACTATTTTGGAACACCTCAAATAAAATTTTGTTTTTTTGTCCAACGTAGTCACCTCTTTTGAAAACCCAAAAAACCCAAAATAAATATTAGTTGTATGTATTGCAGTTCATGCTTGGCATTAGATGTTTATAGCAATTTCGGTTACCCCTAATATGCATTTTTCAGCAGTGACTCCCCCTATGCTCCTTTGTGGTTTCCAAAAAAAAAACAGCTAGGCACGTCAGCAATACAACCCTAACCTGGCATTTTAAAGTTTATATGGACTGCTCAAATGTTGCACAAAATGAGGCAACACTAGATAAACACATTTGGATGCTTTCACATCAGTGCTTTTTTGGTGCGTTAATTGCTGTGCATTCCTTCAACAACAAAAAAAACGACACCAAAAAAAGCACCGAAAATGCAGTGTGAGCGCACACACTTTAAAAAAGGCAAGGTTTTAAGTTATTTCTTTATTTTGTGGCGGAGGGTATTTAAGTTTTATTTCAGTCATTTGAGCTCTTAATTTTATGACCAATGATTGCATTTCGATTATTTAATGTGTCTTGCCATTACACTGGAATAGATATAGTAATAAGGTATTTAAAATTT